>CM023484.1:18118649-18219539 GCA_013339685.2 Hyalomma asiaticum
TCACGCCATAAATAAAGCGAAGCTCCATGCGCTAAGGCAGCTATGAGCTTATTTCTGCCGCCTTCCTCCTTACCACTGCTGTTCCTCCTCAACTCGATCAGCTGCGGAGTGCGCGCTAGCGACGACTGCGCCTCCCTCGTCCACCGCCCTGCGGAGCCCTCCGCAGCTACATAGCGCCCCGATATCTTTACTAAGCTCCCCGGCCTCGGCAGTGCTAGGCTCTGCGATGGAGCGCCGGCGACTCGTGCGTACGCCGCCAGATGCCGCGACGATACCGTTGGCTGAAACGAAGGAGCACGTTGTAGGAGCACGTTCTTGCATTTAAATTGGGAAAATTACGTGCACGTCACATGTTAGGAGGCCAATCAGCGTCTCGCATTCCATCGCTCGATAGGCGGGGCGTTTGAAAACGCATTTCGTCGAGCCGCTGCGATCTTTTGCGATGCACGTGTTCAAAGCCTTATTGTAAATTACACACTTTACGCAGAGCGCTGAAATCTGTCCTCTAATGATCCTAATGACTCGCTCTACCGGATCACCATGTTTTCACAAAATCGTCAAAACTTTCAGGGCCCCTTTAAGAAAGCCAATACCCAGAATGACATCATGAGTGCAACGCGGTAATACCAAAAATTCTGTTTTAAAATCTTCCCCGCAGAACAAAACACTTGCAACACAAATGTCAAGAGGAATAAGGCGCTTTCCAATGACACCACGAAAGGTCACACTGTCATTCCACCGGAACATAACTTTCCGTCCCAACCTCTCTTTGAACGTGGCACTCATGACGGAGATGGTAGCACCAGTATCTACTAAAGCACTTGTAGGTATACTATCAACGAAGACATGCACTTTGTTTTTCACCATCACCAGAGGGATATTTCGCAGAGATCCAGGCTGTCCAGCGACCTCACCTCCATTGGACGCGTCGCCTAGTTTCCCAACGGCGGCGGTGGTGTAAGGCGTCACCGTGGTGATGGCGAACAGCGTTGTCGACTGGTTGGTGGCGTCAGGGTGCGATCTGAAGCTGGGGTGAGGCACTCCTGTTGTGTTGTCCGAAATCATTTCTGTGTGCTGAGCCTGTGGAACGGGCAGCTGCAATGTCAGATTGCCAGTCATTGTTATTATAGGTGTCACGATCGAAATTAGCCCAACTTGGTTGTTGACCGTATCTTGTCTGTCCGCGTCTGCGACAAAATCGAGAGATGTGACCCGTGGCTCCACATGTATAACAAAGGGCTCGTGTTGCGGCTCATGTTGTAGACTTCGCGGTCAAACGTCGGTTGTTGCGCATAATAGTGAACACGGCTTTCGAATTGCCAATGCGTGGTGATGGGTCCATAAGAGCGCTCGACATGCGTCACTTCATCGCGAAGTTGACATCGACGCTGCGGCCTCTGATTGGCAGGATAGCTTGGAACTCCTGGCTTGGCAGACAACGAGGATACAGCGGGGCGCAGGTTCATGGTAATGGTCGGGACGACCCAGCCGTTCGACACCCGCTGCTCCTTTGGTGTGTCGTTCGAGTTCTTCGCGGACTATCTGCCTTACAGTGGTCGCGAGATCAAACTGATAGCCAGAGCTGTCGTCAACGCTTGCCACAGTGGTAACATTGGCTAATCTCCCGAAGTTTGGTGTAATACGGCGCAGCTTCAATGTTTCAAACTTTCGGCAGTGCTTGATGAGGTCGGTGACTGAGTTGACTCTCTTTTCCAATCAGGTAGCTATACACGTCTTCAGCGATCCCTTTTAGAAGGTGCCCAATTTTATCCTCTTCTGACATGAGAGGTTTACAGTCTTTCACAGCTTCAGGGCCGCCTCTATGTACGTGTACAGGTCTCACCTGGGACTTGTGCTCGCTGAAGTAACGTCTGCTCTGCCTGTTTCCTCTTCGCAGTAGAATCTCCGAAGCACTCTGTGATGTCGGTGACAAAGCGGTGTCCCACGTGTTAGTGTCCTCGTGGTTCTCAAACCACAGAAGTGCGGTGTCCGTGAGAAAGAGAGCGACGTTCTCTAACTGAGCCGACTGGTTCCATCCGTTGTACTTGCTCACACGCTTGTAATGTGTGAGCCATTGCTTGACGTCCTCGCCATATTTTCCCGAAGAAGATCTTGGCTCCATTGTGTGCATCCGGACGCCGGTTGACCGCACCGGAGAGGACAGGGTTGATGGGTCGTTGCCGTGATGAGACATCTCCAGTGGCGGCAGTCGAGCGAGGCGTCGGCCGTAGGATCCCCGTAGCAACTCCGTCTTCTTGGTCAGCGTTACCCAGCACCTCCACCACAAAACTGTTACGGTTGGAGGCCAAGCTAGGGTTATTTACAGGAGAGCTCTGAGTGCTAGGTAGTTGGTACAGCCGAGGCAAGATGGCGTCCAACTGCTAGACAAGATATCGTCCTCGTCGTCTTCCACCCTTGCCTGGCTCATACCGTGATTGCCCGGCTAATGCCGTAGCAATATAAAATCCAAATTTTTTATCTGCGGCGACTGTGGAGTCTGGAAGGCAACTACAACCTGCAGCGCAAAAAAGAAGACAAGGACGACGACATGAACCACACGGGACAAGCGCTGAACTTCCAACAAGTGTTTATTAGCACAGGGATCACGTATATATAGGTACAAATTAGTTCATACAACATTGCCGCACATGCGTAAAAACGCCATCTCTTTATCGGAAAGAGCTATCGACGGTGTGCTGACACAGCTTTCCCCTACCTGCTAATTACGTTCAGTTCTCGGCCAATCTCTCTCGTGAGCGCAGCGAATTGTTCTTCAGAATGACAGCAGTGTTCTTCAGGTCCTGGTGACAATCTTGGCAAGTTGCGTAAATGGCTAGCCAACAAACTTGAAAAAATCCTTCCTTGGCTAGCGTTTTTTACATGTTGGCATGCTCTCTTAGCCTAATATTGACGCATCTTCCGGTTTGGCCAACTGTAAACGTTCCCGCATGTTAAAGGAATTTCGTACACAACACCTTCTGCCACATCAACAAAGTGTAAATAGGCGCTTATGCGAAGTGCCACACGCTTGCTGCTTCCTTGCCTCAGGGTCGGTCATTGTGCAGCAAGCCATCGTGTGTAGGGAAGAAAAAAAAAAAAAAGACCAGGCAAAGCACAAAGCTTCTGGATTGGTTTTCATGGTTTACGTGCCTGGATTGGTTTTTATGGTTTTACGTGCCTGCATTTTCCGTAATTGCTTCGCTTCCTGGCCTTCAAACAAAATTGGTGCTATAGTGAGGATATATTTGTCAACTATTTAAGGATCATAACCATTCAAGCAAGCTCTCTGAATAGACGATGGCAACTGATTAAAATGGTCAGTTGATGATCCTGTCTGCCATATTTTCAGATTTCTCTAATTATAGTTGTTCTAAGGGCTTTTCGCCGACATTGCATGTTAGAATTGGCTTTGGCGTTCCTTTTATCAGCAGCTTCTCCCAGTCTGTAAGTCTTGTGGAATTAACATAACGATTTACAGAGTACACCAACCGTTGGACTGAAAAAATATGGGAAACAGCTTGCTCCATTTATAGGAATAGTGTATCTCGGGCAATTTAGGGAAAGCTGTCCACACAGCCACAAAATGTGGGCTTGCCCTAGGCGAATTAAATTGTTGTGCTTGAGGAAGCCCAGCAAGCCACTAATGTCAGTGGAGCCCTGTACCATAACTACAGACAACGAATAATTTAGAAGGTGCAACTTACATTGCCATTATGTCATAGAGCATCCCAGGATCAGATGTTGTGACATCGCTGCCTGTCGCACCAGGGCCAAAATAAAGTGCATATTATACCGCACACCATTAGAGGTGCATTTCCGTATAAATAAGAATCCTTCGGTGACAGTACACAGCATGAAAGGTTGAATTTTGATTTAAGTGTTTTGATATAACAAAGCAAATTGCTGATTTTACCAACCTTGTTATATCTAGGTTTACCAACCTTGTTATATACAGCCGAACACTGATTTCACCAGTTTAGTTTGTACAGCTGTACAGCTTTTGCCTATGTAATGAATTGACAAAGCAAGCTCACCATGCCAAAGTTTTTCGTTGTAGGTTGATCATGGGAAAAATATTCAAAAGTAAAGTTTTATTGCGGAATTTTGTGTTGAATAATGATGAAACATGCCTGACGTGAGGAGGAGGAAGAAACTTAAAAAAAAAAAAAAAGGACAGCAGGGAGGGGTTATGCCCTATTCCTACATGGCGGCTAGGAGTCCCTGTATCCCGGTGGCATCTTTGGCCTGCTTGATGGCATGTAATTGGTCACCTGGGTTTGAGCTGAGCAGCACAGTTTCACACTCTTCTTTGTTTTGAATTTGCCCTTGTAGCTCTTCGGACAAGCCCATAAAATGTAGTCTAAGTACGCCCTGTTCTGATATAGTTTACACTTAAGGTATACAGATCCGGATGACAGCGATGGAGTATCACCGGGCTATGGTAAGACGAAAATCGGCAAAGTAGCAGCCGTAATGCTCACTATCATCAATCAATGCAAAAGCCACGGTGATCGTTAGCAACTCCAATACAGCTATACAAAATTATGCAACCGGAAGAGTTTTCATCGAAGCGCTGAGAATCCTGAGGAACTAAGGAACGGGAAGAATGGCACACATACTATGGGCACTAGGCCACTTCTCTCTCCCTGGAAATGAAGCAGCTCATTCATACCCAAGCCCGAGGTAGTGGGAGTTTCTGCTAACAGCGGAATCGCCGCCAGCAGCCCCGTGCCGTGGGTTCGAGCACTTGACGAGCATAGAATGAGGCCTTCGCGTCCGCGCGCTCGCTCATCTCAAACCATGCACTGCCGCGTTGCCACGCACATCAGCCCGCAGCCAGTCTCCAGGCGGAACAACGTGAGCTGGTGCATGCGGCGAAAGAGGAGAACATTGGGTGCCACTCTCCCAGCATGTTAATTTAATAAAGGGTTAAATAGTACAAACAAAACTAGGCAGAATTTAAGATTGAATTAAAACAGAGGATAACAACGATAAACAACACGCAAACACAATAACACAAACAAAGGACAATAATCAATACAACGCGAACAAATAACACACAAAGACCGCGCAAGGGGGAAAGCCACCTAACCCTCGGCCAGCACACCCACGACTGCGCACCCCAAGAAAAGGAACATAGAAGGAAAAGAACATACACAGATGGGTGACGATCGCAGGCCGCTGCTGGGGGTCGCAAAAGCACGTACGCACCGTTCCGAGTCCCAGCGAGTTCTCTCCAGCATCTCCCAAAACTAACGCGCAAACCCGTAAGAACTACCAGCTGCCCAATGACAGACTAGTTTAAACCACATGGGCGAAGCGGGCGGGCTTCCACAGTGATGGGCCGCTGCTTCGTCCAGCTGGGAGAGTGGGATGCAAGGACATTCCGAGCAAAGCAAGGCATCGCGCGGGACGCCGGTTCCCACAAGGTCCGACTAGCCGGGCGGGAGAAGAGCTAGCAACACAAATTACAGACAAGGACAGGATGATAACTTTCAACGACATCACCAAACATTACAGAATGCTAAGAGCCAAATATCCACCGGCACATACATCACTAAACAGGCAGCAGTCGACCATTTGGCGCCTACCTGATGCGAAGCAGCTGCTTAAGGAACATTTTTGTCAGGACAGTCTATTTTATGCCAATTTTCAGCCTGTTCCAAGTTCACGAATTTCGACATTCTCGTATTGTTGCTGTAAGTGAAAGCACTGGCGGGGAGAACCCCGAAATGTGTATCATGGGTGCCTCGCAACACAATGAATATATTTGTAATACGACTCCCTTAGAAGCCCGCTTTCGGTTCCGATTTCAAGGGGGCGGCTTCCTAGTGACGTGTCAACAGAGTCGGTCGTACGTTTAAGCCACGTAGGGACAGTAATTCATGACAGCGTCGCTGCAACTGTGTCGTCTGTGGTCAGTTACAGCTGGGGCAAGCAAACGACGACAATTTCACGGTCGTCCGGAGACTCTGACAGCGATTTCAGCGATTTTTAAGAGACTGTGCTCGTACATCATCGTAGTGTCCATTGCGCTGGGGCTGGCTTGAAGTGCTGTTCGACGAAAACTTTAAAACCAAAATAAAATATTTTGCACGTGTTTCCTGGCTTTCTTGTGCGGAGGGCGCTAACAATACATGACTAGAAAACAAAAAATGTATATTTTGCGCCGTCTCAAAATCATGTCAGTACTCCTTTAAGTTATCCTGAAATGAATTTTAATTAGTCTCAGTGTGGACTGCATATTAGCGACTCTCATAGAAACTGTGCTGGGAATATGAGCCACAAACTGTGCCCTTCCCTTGCCTGTACTCTCTTCATTATTTTGCAATGGCAAGCACTTGTCCTGGCAGTTTTTGTAGGTACACCACCAGCATCCCTATGCATGGTTACTTGCAGCTTTTACAACAGCCGCTGAGTAGAAGGGCACGCATTTGGGCTGGTTGGTTCATGATTGCAAGAAAACAAAAACAGCGCAGGACACTGGACAAGGGTTGCAATAAACACATATGGTTGTTAGCGCCTGTGCCTGTGCTCTCCCTTGTCCTGTGTCCTGCGCTGTTTGTCTTTTTGCAGCCCCTGAGTAGCTGCAGACATCTTGTTATTGGACGATGCGGTACAGTGGTGATCGTGTGGCGAGTGATGCCATGCATCATCTAGCCACAACATGCAGTGGGGAGCCTTCTGTCGGAAAGAAAACTGCATTCCAGGCATATAGTTAGAGAAACAGTCGGTCATATTAAAGAACAGTACTTGTTGCTGCGCTAGTTGTTTTCATACTTTTGAAGGAAACTACTAATTATAGTGCAAATAATAAAGGACAGACATAGGAGAAACACATTGTTTCACTTGCATAAGTATGTATGAAAAACTTTATTAGGTCCTGAGGGATCAGTCTGTGGGGACTGATGCGGACCACTCCCACGTCGGGACAGAGAGGCCGAGCTCCTCTGCCACCACACGGGCCCTCTGGACAGCCCTGAGTTGGTCCGTCAGCACTTCACTGTGCAGCATCCGCTGCCACCACTGTTCACCTTGAGAACCATCACCGGCCAACGCCGAGCAGCGCCAGAGCATGTGGTCTAAATCGAGTAAACCCCCACACTTGCTACAGTAGACTGAAACTCCGCAGTCGGGATTAATTTTATTCATGATGACCGGGGTAGGGTACGTCCGTGTCTGCAGAAGTCTTAATGTAACCGCCTGTGGCCTGTTTAATTTACAATGTGGCAGGGGGAATGCCCTGCGCCTTAAGTAAGAGTGCCTTGTGATCTCGTTATAGGTTAACAGCTGGTCCCTGAACTCGGGAACGAGAGGTCTAGCCCCTTCAGGGAGTGCACGGCATACTAATCCTCGTGCCTCCCTGTGCGCCACCACGTTGAGGTTGCGTGGGGCTCCCTCCACTGACCCCATGTGCACCGGGAACCAAGTAACTGTATGCGAAGTTGAGGGTGGTGCTAGTCTTGTGCACGGTGTGTTTCCCCTGTTTCTGTCCTTCATTATTTGTGCTTACTAGTTTCTGTCAAAAATATTTGTCAAAATGTCAAAAGCAAATTTTTAATGTTTTTACACTTTTTAAATGACATAGTATTGCATGCATTTTATCTCGCCTGCAGTTCAATTTGAGCGGTCACTAGGAAAGTTGCAAGTGGTGAGCGTCAACTACCCACGAAAGATCCTTGACATGGGTGTTCAACGGCTGTCTGAAGATGAAGACCGTAAGGTTCCTCCAGATCGTGACTTGTTGTGGTTTCGCCAACTCCTGCTTGACATAGAAAAGGTCTGTCAATTGTTCAAAGAACCAAAGAGTGTGCCGATTTTTTTATTACACAGTTAGACCTTGATATGATGAACTTGCTGGCGCCAGTGGTCATATGGCGAGTTGTGCAGGGTTTTTGTGAATACATTTTTTTTATTGCATGCCACACCACAAAGTGGCCGTTGACATGGTGCAGGCAGGTGCATTGACCAGTCTTAATGCTTGCCTCCTCAACACCAGAGAGAGGGTAGCAAAGAGCATGCGTGAAAACAGTCTTGTGCATCATACTGAGCACCTGAGCATAGTTCTGTATTTCACGTTGCCCCTATTAATGCCCAATGTGTTTTTTTTATATATACCATATTTTCCGGTGTATAAGGCACGGTTTTTTCCAAAATTTTCGGAGATGCGTCTTATACAACGGTGCGTCTTATACGTACTTTTTTTTTAGTTCTTTTTGGGAGAAACTCATGTTGATGCTGATGAGTCTGCTTTTAACGACGAGAGCAGTCTGACGCGAATAATGCGTCATAATTATAATAACAAAGACTCAACGTCCCGGTACTACAGTTCCACAACAAAACCAAAGTACATAAAATGGAAAAGTAAGAAAAGAAGTATGTCGTCGTGCGAGTTCTCAGCTCACTGAAGCTGCACGAGTTTCGGAGGCTGCACCAGAGTGAGCTGTACTCAGTGAAATCGGCATAAGATGGCGATAGGTGCGCGACGGGATCGGCTCGGCTTCGGCCGCCACGCCGGCCATGCTGTCGTTCAGCGAGTTGGGCTAGTCGCCATTTGCAACTTCATTTGTTCGGTTGGTCCGCGCTGAGCGTATTTCGCTAACATATCAGGAGAGCCTTGAAACTGCGGTTCAGTGAGATGTCCAACGGCTGAAGCATTTTCGTCATCCCGCCTGGGATAACCACAGCGGTGCAGTTTTTTGCCTTGATGCACTTCAAAGTGAGCTCCGTTATATATACCCGCATGCAATCCAAGACCAGGAGGCCCTTCTTCGCATGAAAAAAACCGTCCGGTCGCTTAGAAAAGCATTTTTTCGAGCCACTTGCCCATCATCTCTTCATCTAGCCTTTCACGTTCGTTTCTATGATGACGCCAGGCGGGAAGGGCTCTTTCGGCATCGTCTTCCTCTTGAATATTAACATTTTGCGGAAGTTTTTGCCCATCGGCGCAACATGCGAGCACAACCAACGTTACTAAGCATAACCGTGAAGTGCGCTTTTTCGTGGCCGGGTAGTTTTGATGGTGACGGACTTGTCACCTTTAGGTGCCATACTCCTTTTTGATCGGAATGTCAAACGTAAGTGGGACTTCGTCCATATTTATTTTATGGCTGTTGCCGTGGCCATCGTCTTCAATGGCTTTCTTAACGAAAGCCTGGAATCTCTCAAGCTTGTCTTTGAAGTCTGCTGGCAGATTCTGGCACATGCTTGTGCGAAAATACGCGTCGTGGATGTCCGACAGCGAGCATAGCTATACTGCAACCGGACGCATGAGGCGTGCTTCGTTTTGCGAGGTCGCTAAGTGGGTGCGCGGAGCCTGGTGTGCGCTGTCACAGGCCACCGTAACTGCAGGGTTCCGCAAGGCAGGCCTGCAAGCATCCTCAGCCCCTGACCTCGATGACGACAGCAGCAGCAGCGATTCTGAAGAGGAAGCAGAGGAAGTCCCAGCGTCGCTGAACTATTCCAAAGCGCGTTGGAGGACGAGGGCTTTGAGGGCTTCGACAAATAAAATGTTTTCCTGCAGTCATGTGGAACGTTTCAGAGGGTGTGTATTATTTTTTCTCGCAAGTTTGGTGTAGTAGAAGTTTTCTTACGGACTAGCTCTCAGAAACGTAAGTACGGCATTTTACAATGCTCACTCAACCCCACGTTATGAAGTTTGGAAAGTGAGTGAATATAGGTGCGTCTTATACACCGGTGCGTCTTATATATTAATTTTTGCATGAAAACTGGGGCGTGCGTCTTATACACCGGAAAATACGGTATGTGGTTGCCAAGGCTCAAGTGACGAGCATGTGTAGCTGTAGAAGCAGTAGTATGTACTAAATGCACCAGGCTCTCACTTATCTTGGAAGAGATTGTGATCCTTCAAGCTTGATCAACGAAGTAAAAGGATGCAATCTTTTATCTCGTTGATCAAGGATGCAATCTGAAACGAGATGCAAGCTTGATCGACGAGATAAAGGAGTCACTACTACTTTACGAAGCCGCTGGCTATCAACTTGGCTTCTTCTGACAACATCTGACAACATTGCCCTCTCCCTGGCAACATTGCCCTCTGCCTTTCGATCTGGGAAACACCCAAGATTTTATTGGCAACCCACAGTGCCAGAATGGACACCATAGCTTTGCTTATCATTTCTTACCACTGTGGTTTTATCTACATTTCTCTGGGCTTTACATGTTACATGCAGCTGCTTTGATAAGGCTTAGCAGTGTATTATCAAGCCATGGTTGCTGGATTGCCAATGCAACGAAATCTTTTTTAAGCGTTGTTGAAATTAGTTTTTTTTTTTTACTGATGTTATTACAATGTACTCACGGCATGTTAGTCTTAATGTGAATCTTTTGGCAACAATACATAGAATAAAAGGCTGAATTAAAATTTTGTGAGGTGTTCATAAAATAAGTAAATTGCCAATTCAATCAATTTGGCTATATTGAGGTTTAACTATGTATATTACCAGCTAAGCTGGTAAGGTGTGGCACTACTAGACTCGAGGACCTGGCCTTGCCCTGCAGCCAGACCCACAACCGTGAGTGTGCATAATCAGCACATTTTGATGATGGTGAAATACACTTACGCCCATGTACAGTCAAAGCTCAATAATTTGAGCTTGATTTCTGTTGTCCCACATCTTCTGTTGAAAATTTAACTGGAAAATTTGAAACAGCGGCCTGCCCCAGATCTAAGATCTAAGATTTGGAATCTAAGATTTGGGGCTATGTGGCGAATTCCTAGTCGTTATATTACGATAGTTGAGAGAAAATGATGGCCTTTTGGAGCCACAATTACATGTGGCAATGCCTATGACCAGCTATGTGGTGAATTCCTAGTCGTTATATTGCCGTAGTTGAGAGAAAATAACGGCCTTTTGGAGCCTCAATTACATGTGGCAATGCTTATGACCAGATGGGTAAGTGGCCGAGGCCTTGTTGCTCCTGGTGCAAAAGGTAGGTGTTCTTGGTACACCTCATGGACAGCATGTCAGGTGCTCCTCGCAGTGTCAGCACATCATGATGTGACCATGGGCACATTCTTCCAGCAAAAGTGGATATTTATGGCTCCTGAAGAGGGAAGACAAGTGAAGCTTGTTCATTATATGTAGAGCATGAATCTGAGGCTGATGATGCTGCACTGTGGAAATGGCTATGTGAAGAGAGAGACTGAGACATAGGTATTGGTCGGCAGACCATTGAAAGGGTTGTGAATTCTTTTCTAAAAATATTGTGTTATGTGTGTATTCAGAATCCTGACCCTCCAATCCGTAATATACTGTAAAATCGTAAAATTTTTGATATAGTATATACCGATCAAGCAGCCTGACCCGTGCAAGCGTCGCCATACCTTTTCAGAGAGATTTGAAATTGGTTCCAGTGACCGAGTTAATGCCCCCTTTTCTTTTTAAAGAACAACTCCGGCAGATTTTTCACCATATCCTGGTATCGCTGTTTTCCCATGGCACTGATAGTCCTGTAGCAGGCAAGTTGGTTCATTCTGCTCAGAAACTCGCCACTAATCTTAAATAACTGAATGAGCCGTGTGTTCAAACCGAAACCAAAACAGGCTGATGATTCTTGCAGCATATGCGGTGATGTCACATGTGTCCTCTCCATCAGAAATATGGAGCTGGTGCCAGAAAAATGAAAGCGGCAATGTCATCCGGCGATATGAGTCATGTGCCAGCTGTGAACTTGACCATGGCGATTTGAGCGCTTAAATATGTTTATTGCTCTTGACGGCCCACCTTCTCAGGTAGGCATCATTGACGGTAATGACGGCAAAAACACAGGGTGGCTTGTGTGAGAATCTGCTAAAAGACATAAAATTCGTTTTCAAGAAAATTAAATGACTTTCAGCTCCCGGGCTTGGCATATATTATTACAGTGACAATGAGAACATATGTTGAAAATTTCATTGAGATCCATGGACACTGAAAAATTGCAGGAGTTGCCCTTGTTTACCGCAGTGCGCATTAACACCAGGTCACTTGGCAAACTCATTTTCAATTTTTCAAGAGGTTGTATAATAAATTATAAGAAATCACGCAATCAAATAAAAAGTTTGTTTAGCTGAACTTTTAACTAAGCCTGATAATGGATAAGAGAAACACTCGACTTATATCAACCGAGAGAACAAGCTGGTTTTAGGAAAGGTTACTCGACAATGGACCACAGCCACGCTATCAACCTAGTAATCGAGAAGTACGCGGAATATAACAAACCTCTTTATATGGCGTTTATCGACTACGAGAAAGCATTTGACTCGATAGAAATACAAGCAGTTCTAGAAGCTCTACGTAGACAAGGGGTACCGGACATATACGTGAAAACCATCAACAACATATACAAAGATTGCACAGCCACACTACTCCTACATGAGAGAAGCAGAGAAATCCCGATCGGGAGAGGTGTGAGACAGGGAGATATATCCCCGATGCTATTCACTGCATGTTTAGAGGAAATCTTTAAACGTCTAGACTGGGAAGACAAGGGAATTCGAATAGACGGAGAATATCTCAGCAATTTAAGATTCGCAGACGACATTGTGCTCTTTAGCAATGATGGAGACGAACTACAAAACATGATTGATGACCTAAACAGGGAAAGTATTAAAATTGGATTAAAAATGAATAGGCAGAAGACCAAAGTTATGCTCAATAGCCTAGCTAAGGAACAGGAATTTAAAATCGACAATGAACCCTTACAATGTGTAAACGAATACGTATATCTGGGACAGTTAATAACAGGAACTCCTAACCATGAAAAAGAAATTCTCCGTAGAATAAGGATGGGCTGGAGCGCATTCGGAAGGAATTACGAAATCGTGACTGGAAACTTACCGCTCTCACTAAAGCGAAAAGTATTCAATCACTGCATTCTCCCAGTACTAACGTACGGTGCAGAAACGTGGAGGATAACGAAAAGACTAGAGATGAAACTAAGGAGCGCGCAACGTGCAATGGAAAGAAAAATGTTGGGGGTAACGCTAAGAGATAAAAAACGAGCGGAATGGATCAGAGAACAGACAGGAGTAGCCGATATTATTTTATCAATTAAAAGAAAGAAGTGGACCTGGGCAGGGCATGTCATGAGGAGGAAAGATAAGATGGACAGTAAGAGCAACGGAATGGATACCAAGAGAGGGAAAACGTAACAGAGGCAGGCAAAAGGTTAGATGGAGCGATGAAATTAAAAAGTTTGCAGGCATAAAGTGGAACCAACTCGCTCAGGATAGGGTGGATTGGAAATCGTTGGGAGAGGCCTTCGTCCTGCAGTGGACCTAAACAGGCTGATGATGATGATAATGGATGCATCACAGCCATGTACTACTCATCTGCATATCCAGCCATTAGGCTTTGTGAGTTGCCATCTTTGATGGACCAGGGTGAGCTAAAATTGTTCTAGGTTGCTCTAATCAGATGTACAGACATAAGCCACATCAATGGCTAGTGTGAATGTAATGTTCGTTGCTGCTTGGGCTCGCGGGCCCGCATCTTGTGTGTTTGACTCTGAGAAAATTCTTTGACTTATTCCACATATAATAACGAAAAGAACCGCTCTACATTCTTTCTAACATGAAAGTGTTTTATGCCCGAGTCCACCAAGAAATCTGGGGTGCACTTCCTTAAGAGAAGTAGATGTCTGAAAAATAAACATGCATTTGAGACTGAAAAGGTACCACTTGCTGGGATTCAAACCCACAACCGGCCAGGGCGCGATGGCAGGAGCAGGAAGCGCTACTGACTACACCACCGACATACTTGCAATACAGCGGTAAAGACGGGCCTTATATCTTTACTACACCACCGTACATTTGCATCTATTGAAGTCTGCATGAAGCAAAGGTATTTAGCGAGCAGAATTGCTCTTGAAAGGACCGTCTACTGCTTGGAAAACTTTTTTAGATTGTGGTAAAAATGGGCAGATCATGTGTCACATTTACGGGAACGAGCACACTTTTATCCCACAAGAAAGGAATTGTGTTTTTAATTTTGCTCTGAAAGTGGTGCAAAAAAATGCCGCTAGCGACACCCAACAGTGTGCTTGTCAATTTCCAAGTGTACAAGAACAAACCCACACAGGTATACATATTCTGCTGAAAAACAATTATGTCTGTCTTACAAGTGTACTTCACCCTATCAGACACCTTTCTTTAGTGTGCAAGAGCAATTCATTCTTTTCGCTGCTTTCAGGATGGCGCAGGTGGCGCTCACTTTGAATTCATCTGCATAGATTTAATATACTGTCGTCTGCCTGTACAGGCACGAAGTACTGTGCTTGTCATGCATGCAGCGCTGCATGTCCGAGGTGCACCCAGGCACGCCAACTTTCCGTCACCTCTCCCCCTCGTCACCGTTGCAATGTCGTCCTTGGAACCGGTTCCTGTTGAGAAGAAGCCTCTTGTGCCCAAAAGTGTCGCCAGGGAGAGAACACATTGTGCGCATTAACCACTGTTGTCGGCGTCCGTACACGTAAAAAAGGAGAGACTTCGTAGGTAGAAAAAAAAAATCTGTTTCAATAATTTCTGCCAAGTTTCTGAAGAAACCACTGCACGCTGAGACACTTTGAAAGGTATGCTCTCTATTGAACCAAAAAAACGGGAGAGCTGTGAAGGACAGTAGACAGTCCCTTTAAATTGACATCGCCTCCCTTGCACTGCAGTCTAGGTTCTTAGTGGTGGTACCTCCACCTAAGAACAATGGAGCGAAGTCGTAAATTGGGTTAATATGCGTGCCGGCAGTGAGCGCTTCAGTAGTTTCGACGCCTCTATCACCACGCAGGCTTCGGCGTCCTGCCGGCGCATTGCTTCAGCCAAGGCCGCTACATAATTTGTCTTGTGTGGTGTATCACTTGCTAGTTGTGCTGCAATGCGCTCTCCTCCACCAATACAAAAACTACCGTGTCACGAGTATGAGGGGGAGATCTTGGGAGCGCTTGCTCCAGTGGATTGAGAGAGAGAACGCTGGCGGTGTTGACAGAACAAGCGTTATCTTCAAGCACAAGAACACCGAAACATGCACAATACTGGCAAACAATTCACACACAGAAAGAAAAAAAAAGAAGTAAACTATTCCAACAACCTAATTCGTCAAACCTCTAAACTTTATCCGCGTTAGGCGCAGTCCTAACGGGTGTCCGCCAACAGTGAGCTTCGCATTTACGTCCGCTGTAGCTGCTCAAAACTCAAATTGGACGCTCTTATGTTGGGTGCGGTGCGGGTTTGGAAATGGTGTCCTCATGGTGGTGTCGCGTCCACGTAGCCATCGTCGACAAATAGTACTTGTGTTAGCTGCCGCTCACGCAGAGTCTGTCAGTCTCCGCCGCCTTTCTTCCCGGATGACGTGGCTGTCACCGGCTCCGTGCTAGGCCTAGCCGCAGTCTCGGCCTCTCCTTTGAAGTGATACCTGGTCTCCAAAGTGACCTGGCCCTTTGCTGTAATTGCTCTGCTGGTCGTTTTGTTCGGCCGGCAAAGGTGGAGTGCTGCGGGCATGCCAGGAACTGCTGCAGTTTGGCCGCTGCCACTCCGAAGTTCATGTTCGATCGTAAGCAAGATTGACGGCCAGCCCGGCGCCCTCGTCTCCTCGTCACCAGTCAGTAGCTGGCAGGACAACCTTCGTCGACAGGTGCCATGCAGGGAATGCCAGCTCAACCTTTTCCAACACTGATTGCTGCTCAGGTCGCGGGCCACGAGCCGCTGTCCACCAATAATGTGCCTGGACGTGTCTACGGCGCATGCTTTCCTGCGCCACTTTGCCGATCGCTCTTTTCCGCTGTGTGGCCTGTGTTTTGGGCCCCTTTACTCATGACAGACCGCCGACAAGCAAACAGTGCACCTTTGGCGCAGCGAAGTGTGCATTCACAAAACAATCCACTGTTGGGATGCCAGTGTGGAGGCTGTGCCGTCTCCCTGGGTTCCGCACTTACATGTCGACGGTTCCACATCCCGACTCGAAGGAGAGGTTGTCAAAGTACGGAGCGGACTCTGTGACGATGACGTTTTAGAACAAAGAGAGATGTTTATTTACATGATGATGATAAGAGAAGCTGCTCGAGCGCGTTTGCGGTCTTCTTATATACAATATACAGTAGTATATACAGTAGTGTCCAATCTGCAAACGTCGTCTCTGCCCTTGAAGGGAGGAGGTCACTCCCCGCCTTTGCTGCTTCTCCGCGGGAAAGGGTGACGGGACCCAGGTTGCAGCAGATGATTCCTGGAGATGGAATAAAAAGTGCTGTCCTGCCAAGAGACTCACTAAAAACAACCACAGTACAAATAAATGCACTCATCCTGGTCCTGTCCTTTTCACGACGCGCTGACGCCTTCTCATACTGGGGCAGCCGTAGATCCTCCTGCTTGCAGCAGGTCTCCGTGACCTGTGCGCTGCTGCACCATTCCCGCTGCATTTGTGCGGCCGAGCAGTTTTTGTCACAAAAGCTTGCACACACACACCGCACGACGCACTGACGACAGTCCACGGATTCCTGAAACTTCCCGTGTGTCACTGCACCAGTGTTCCTGTTCCCTGCGGGCTGTCTGCAAAGTTCAGCATTGTAAACAATGCAATTGTCTCTTCAGAGACGACTGCGCAGAGATGTCCATCCATGAGAACACAGGCAGTACGTGCTCCCCACGGTTTTTCTCTCTGAAAAGTGACGTCAGCTACTGCATGTAGCCTCCCCTCCACAACATTTAGCGGGAGCCTACGCCAATCCTAACAGCTCCTCCGGGGCCAGGAAACTCTCGAATCGCCAGGAATGCAAGTGCTGACCATGAAAGAGATCTCGGGCTTGATGAAAACTGTGGACATGCAGCCCCAAACATTCCGCAAGGACGAACCGCAGCCAGAACGATCCAGGTGCCACAATACCACACCACGCACAAGCATTTGGAACCCGCTTTGTATTCACCGGGCTTATCATAACCTCATTAATCGACTGACCCCAAAATTTTCGTACTCTTTTCAAGCTAATGACCATCTTCCCCCACGAAGCTTTGCTCAAGACAGAAATTTGTGACAGTTATGAAAAGGTTCCCACTCCAGAACTGTCCAAGAATTTATTGTAAAAGATTTTCAAAGCCAGAAGGTTAACAATGATGGCACCCACTTTAAAATTCAAACTAGTCCACCGAGTCCGTCGGCACTTTTATTGGCACTACATTTCCCACGCACAATGATAAAGCATTCTTGGAGGATTAAAACCCCTCGGAGCAAGCTTCCACTCTTTCAAGAAATTTCGCTTAACCCGTTAGGCGGGCAGCGGTCAATCACGAGAGTAAGATTCGCTTCGTGCACGCAACTGGACAATTCTGTGCCACCCATACTGCACGTACACATTACTTTTCAAATGCGCCATATCTCCTCTTTCACTGTCAACTAGCTTAGATTACATCATTCAATAGAAATGGAATGTTCTACTCCGTCCTCCCTTATTTAACTTTAAAAAACGTCCAATCCTCTGTCACTTGCGTCATACTGAAGTACAACGTAACATTCTTAACCTTCAAATAAACACTTAGGATAGGATAGGAATTTCAGCCTAAACAAAACTCACTTCAACTTACGTTGACAAAACGCACTTACGAACTATTCTGTGGCGCCGAAGCAACGTAAACAAAACTTACTTCTAAACTAAGTTTACAGAACACATTCACGCTGATAAACCGCATCTAGTCTGTGATGCTGAAGCCCACTCTCCAAAATTACACATTAAGCATTAAACGAATAACCTACCAACGACATAACCTTACATAGCTGCCATTTTACATAACGCGACAACAGACACTACCTACAGTACCACAAACGTTTCCTCGAAATAATGCATAATAATGGAAACTGTAACAAGCTCTACGTAAATGAAAACCGCTCTAAGTCCATGCAACTATATGTAGGTTTTGGTAAGCCATCATTTTCTTGTAAGTTAGCCTTCCCCATTTATGCAACTATAAATCATAGCCCTTATCGGACTCTCCTATTATGGAACATACTATGCAAGAAAATCATACTCTGTATCGCAAAACATTCGCGTTTTTACCTACTGAATTTAAAAATAACAGAACAAATATTTCCCGCATCATTGCCACACATGGGCAAAATGACTCCAAATGACCGTCGTTCTTTTCAGTTAGTGGTCCTATTAAATCCCACCCGGTGGGGTCACACTCCAGACGTCTTTCGCCATCACCAGGGGCAGCAAAGAGCACGAGTAAACAAATGCACTTTGTCATGTCCGTTCATTTGGCAACCCCGCATTCCTTTCTCTCCCCAAAGGAGACCCCAAGCACCGTAGTGAAAGGAGGACCCTTCCTTTGTGCACCTATCAGCACGGCGCCTAACTGTGGTCTTCAGATGCATCCACTGGCTATCCTGCCCCTCCGCTACACTGACCGCGTCTAATCTCCTACAGCCCAAGGTCACTCGAATACCTAGGCATGAAGAAAAATTCCCGCTCCCCGCTGCACTGATTATTGCAGCTCAAACCTGCGCCATCTTCGCCATTAATGGCTTGCTGCACGGCCCTTACTTCTAGTCCGCTGGTAGCGTCGCCCTCCGTGTTCTCTACATCTGGGCATCCTGCCTCTCCGCAAGTTCGCTAGCTTTCTGTCGGCATTATGCATGATATCACCCGTTGCTCCTTTTCGTCTGTAGAAGGAACTTCCCGCACGCAACACTCCCCTGATGGATCCACGTGTTCGTCATTCGCACTTACCTCAGTTACTGACGCCGCTTCTCTTTCCTTGACAAATTCGTCAGTTTCTTTCTCAATCAGTTCCGACCTATTTATAACTATGTCGAGATTTAAGTCCTCCCCTTTCACACAGCTTTCGGCCACTTGGCCCCATTTCTCACAGTTGTAAAGGAACAACAGTCTCCTGCGATGGAAATGCGCCCTCAAATATATTGATGAACAAATTGCAAGGTACGATTTAAAACAGGGAATGTCGCGGGAGCCAACGTTTCGACAAGCGGACTTGTCTTCGTCAGGGCGGCAACTGCCTTCTCCAGCGTTCGTTTATGTACGCCTTTGCACACTCTCCCCCGTCCTCAGAGAGAAAGGAGGAGAACAGCAGCACGTGCGAACACACGCGACATTCCCTGTTTTAAATCGTACCTTGCGATTTGTTCATCGATTCAAGCATCCATCTTCCCCTGAGCTTCTCTTCTAGTTTGGATCTCAAATATATTGGTATCCTTAGAGTATTTCGCTGCCTCCAGCACAATACCTTCGCTTTTGTCACTTAGTGACACCTCACTTCTACTGCTCTTTTTTTTTTTTTTTTTTTTCATTTCTTCCACCCCTGGGTCACAACCCTCTAAAGCTGCTTTGCTATGGTCAGAGCACTCAGTTTTACAGCTCCTGGGCACTCGGCCCCGCTCCCCATGGTTGTAATGAACTGCCTCTTGTACATGAAATGAGCACACGCTGTTATCGGTCGCCTCAAAATTTAGTGCCATCTCAACGACACTCACGCTTTCGTCACTTACTGACATCGCATCGTATTTACCGATAACTTCCTTCATTTCCTGTACAGTTCACTCGCACCTCTTTGAAGCTGTCTCGCTCTCATCAGAGTCTTTATCTCGCTTACAGCTACCGGCTACTTGGCCACGCTCTTCACAGTTGTAATGAACAACTGTCTTTTGTGCTTGAGACACATGCGTAACGTTAGCGGGATGCCTCACAATCTTCCTCCATCTCAAGCACGTCACTCTAGGTCTCATTCTTAACCGCAACACCAAAACACCTGGACAAGGCTTCCCGCACAAAATTCATAGTTATTAAACTATTCATCAGAGAGGCGAGCTGGAATTTCAGAGAAGTGTAATGGAGAGAGAGAGAGATAAAACTTTATCGTCGTCAGTTACAGAGGTAGGTGATCCGCCAGGTCGAGCCTCGTGGCCACCTCCTCAGCTCTCTGTATGGCCTGGAGCTGGACACTAAGGCTGGTGGATGTCAGAACCTCCTACCACCCCTCAGGTGAGGGAGTGGCCAGGACATCGGGAGAGGGTGGGTCTTCTCTGCAGTCCCAGAGGATATGGTTTAGTGTGGCTGTTGAGCCGCATTGCGGGCAACGTGGGTCGAATATGTCAGGGTATATGCGCGCATAGATGTGTGGGTTCGGAAAAGAATGTGTTTGCAGTCGGCGCCAGATCACCTTATGGCGCTTGGTCATTTTATGGTGCGGAGGTGGTTTCAGCTGCCTTGACAAGCGATAATAGTGGGTAATGTCGTGATATGAGGTAAGGGCTTCTTGATGGTCACCGGGATCCGACGTAGGCTCCACCACTCGGCTGACGAATCCTCGAGCTCATTGGTGGGCCGCCTCGTTTCCCGGGTTTTCTGGGTGAGCCAGAACCCATATCAGTTCAGTAGAGCATGGTGTGTCATCTTCGTCTGGAAGGAGAGGGGGGAGGAGTAATCGCGGCGTTGTGGGTGCTACGATGCCACGTGCAAAGTTCGAAATGGCAGCTTTTGAGTCACTGAGTATAGTTGTGTACCCGGCTGCCACTGCCAGGGCTATGGCCGCTTCTTCGGCTTCTGTCGAGTTAAGTGCACGGATCGAGGCAGCTGCTTTAACACAGGGCGATCCTGCATTGTTGCTGGCGTAAGTTACCACACTCAATGCGTAAGCATGGTTTAAACCATGGTAATGGGCGGCATCAACGTACGCCGCTTCAGAGTTTGACGCGTGGGTCCTGTGCAAGGATATGGCCCTCGCTTTTCTTCTGCCGTTGTGGTGGTTGGCCAACATGTTCTTTGGCAGCGGCTTTATCAGAAATCTTTTCCTGGTGTTCGGAGGGATGGTGGCAGGATTGTTACCGGTTGCAGATACCTTGTGCCCAATTTTATTAAGGATCCAGCGACCCGTCCTGCTTCCTTGTAATCTGTAAATTTGCTCCATACGATGTGCTTCGAGCACCCACTAAGGCAGTCGACCAATAGCCGCGGTTGAGCCCTACTAATTCCTCTTCGAACCATTAACCGCTCCTTCTCCCTTTCTAGCTCCAACCTCCTCATCTCTCTTTTTCGCACAATTTCTTCATTTCCTGCTCTTTCAGATCTTTCTGAACAAGACCTCAAGCAAATTCTATATCTTCCGTGCTGCTACCACTTTTCTCTATTAATTTCAGTAGCTCACACTCAGTCATCGATTCATCCCATTCGAGTGCCAACTCGTCGCACAACTGCAACAATAATGCCCCTCGCAACCTACTCAGGTCCATGGTCACTGCTTAAAACGATAGTTTTGCTCACAAACAGATGCTTAAACGCATGCACTTTGCATCTGCACACACACACCTCCAGAAATTCAAATTGTTAACCCTGAATTTGAAGCCTGGTAAACATCAATGCAAAAACTAAACTCTCACCTGCAAATGCAGTGCCGTGTCACGAGGTCCATCCCAGCTGCTGCCATCCAATGTTGGGATGGGGAGTTGGATGCCGAGCCATCTCCCTGGGTTCTGCACATCAAGGTAGACGGTTCCACATCCCGACTCGAAGGAGAGGTTGCCGAAGTACGGAGCGGACTCGGAGACGATGACGTTTTAGAAGAAAGAGAGATGTTTATTTACATGATGATAAGAGAAGCTGCTTGAGCGCGTTTGCGATCTTCTTATATACAGTAGTGTCCAATCACTCTGCAAACGTCGTCTCCGCCCTCGAAGGGAGGAGGTCACACCCCGCCTTCTCTGCTTCTCTGCGGGAAAGGGTGACGGGACCCAAGTTGCAGCAGATGATTCCTGGAGATGGAATAAAATGTGCTGTCCTGCTAAGAGGCTCACTAAAAACAACCGCAGTACAAATAAATGCACTATTCCCGGTCCCGTCCTTTTCAAGACACGCTGGTGCATTCTCATAATGGGACAGCCGTAGATCCACCTGCTGGCAGCAAGCTCAGTGTCTTGGGCACTGCTGTGCCACTCCTGCTGCGTTGGTGTGGCCGAGCAGTTTTTGTCACAAAAGCGGCACAAACGTGCACGCACACCGCACGACACACTGACGACAGTCCACGGATTCCTGAAACTTCCCGTGCGTCACTGCACCAGTGTTTTCTGTGGGCTGTCTTCAAGTTCAGCATCGTAAACAATGTAATTGTCTCTTCCGAGACGACTGCACAGCAATATCCATCTGTGAGAACACAGGCAGTACACGCTCCCCACGGTTTTTATCTCCGAAAAGTGGCGTCATCGGCTACTGCATGTAGCCCCCGCCTCCACAGCATTTAGCGGGGGCATACGCCGATCCTAACACCACTGACAAACAGTTCGGTTTCGCTTGCAAGGTTTCACCATTTGTGGCCGCTCCTGGTTTATGGCAGGTTTGCGCAGGATGCTGGTGCATTCAATGCAGTGTCTCTGGAGAAATGTGTCGTTCAAGAGCTTTCATTTATGTGCAACTGTCGAGGATCCCTTAGCAGTGTCGAGGCACTGCTCATGTGTACATGCAAAGGTTTCACATGTCCAGTCTCCAACCCATCTCCCACCCCTCGATTCTTCAGATTGCTGCTTACTTGCGCAGACAGGTTTCACTTTCATGTTATACCGATTCCTATGACAAAGGGATCAACCATTCTTTTTTTTTTTTTTCTTTTGAATTTTGGTTTGCGACTGAGCAAGCGGCGCCCCCTAAACATTTGTCGAATTATCTCTTGCACAAGGGTGAGGCAGCTTGCTGGGGATTTTATGGTACAGGCGCGAGCAAAAGTATACGGACCACGCGAGCGCATGCCAAACTGGCTTTCCACTCCACCTAGCGGAACGCCGCCTAACGACCACCGGAGAGCTCCACCGGAAATCAGTCTACTCGCTACCCGCTAGCATGTAAATTTTTCAGTGCCGTGCACCGCATTGTTAGTTTGCTGTTTCCACGCACAGCGCTCGTCGGCGGTAGGAACGCCACCTATCTGCCTTGATAGCGGTATCACAGCCGTCACGGCCTGCATCGACTGGTGTGCCGATGAAGAGATATCAGTTTCGCGAAGTGCTATCGTCATATGAACCCGTAGATTCGGATACCGAAGAGCGCTTAGCGTTAGAAAGAGAAAGGTGGAAAATACTTGCTGGCATTAGGAAAAACAGACAGGCCCTAGATTTAAGGAGGGATGCTTCTTGCACGTAGCGCTGCTGTCGATCGCAGCTGACGTGACGGAAGTGTCGCGAAGAGCCTGTGGGCCACGCGATGCCGTGGTCCGTATACTTTTGCTCGCGCCTGTACATTGCTTTGTTGCATCGTATGTGTTTGTTTGGAGGGATAAAAACGTGGTTTCGATGTCCCAGTACCAGCTCCTCTCAGCTCTGCAGCTGGCGTCATCTTAGTCACAACCGTGGCCTCCAGATTGCCATGCCCTCTGAGGCTGTGGGAAAACAAATGGTGCTCCAGCCCACGTCAGGGCAGTGAAACTAAGCCTCTCTGTCTTGACGTGGGAGCGGCCCGCTGCTCGTGAACATGCGCCCTAATGGACCACAATAAAGATTTTCATCCATCCAGCCTTGATTCTGTACAACAGCACCGCATGGTGTCCAACTACTTTCTTACTTTCTAGCTTTCATATAAATCTGTTATTCTGGGGTAAACAAAAGCTAACAATATACCGTATTTAACCACATAATTTGCGCCCTTGAGATGTCCCAACTACGCGCAAAGGGGGCGGCGGTTCCACACTCTACACAATACTTAACTACCACGCTCACCGTTCCACATCCAACAAAACACCACAACCAGCCTCGCTCATCCCCCCTTGGCCACACATCTCAACGATACTTAACCCCAAAACGGATTCGTGCTGGGGCCGGAAAGAAAAGAGGCAACAGGCTCTTTTAAATTAACAAAACAACTAATTTAATGCACGAACATGATTGAAACACACAATTGACAATAATTAGCTAATGCAATAACAAACGAACAAAGCCATCAAGGAGCGAACTACACTGACACTACAAACTAGGAATGAACATGGCAGACATAACAATTAATAAACAATCGGCAAAAGAAAAGTACAAAGCGGCCGACAAACTAAGGCGCAGTGTCTCAAACGCGCTTGCCGCAACGAAAAGCGCGCTTATCTGGGAGGCAGGCTCCATCGGTGTATAGGTCTCGTCGCCGGCGGTGGACTGGTGCTTAGGCTGGGGCTCAGGTGTCATCTTCGAAGTCCTCGTAGCTCACGGATCCTCTCCGATCATTGCTGCTGACATGGGCTCTTCACGAGGACTACATCATCTCTAAGGATGGAGAGCCGAACTGCGCGGCTCACACGAGGGTTTGCATACAAGACTCACTTCTTCGACTCCAACATGACGGAATGCCTCCGCGTCCTTTCACGTCTCTCGAATCTCTCAAAAATTTTTTCGTCCCTCGCCGCGAGACGAGTTTTTCTCTCTCTCTCTGACCACCCTCAGTCGCCAGCTTGTACCGAGAGCGACACGACACAGGTGCGGGCGCGACTCCCCGGCGCTTCGCCATTGCCAGTGGCTCTGGTGGTGCACTGTTGTCTGCCGGCGACCGCGTAAACAAGGACACCAAACCCCTCTGGGCGAACTCCTTCAAGTCGCCGGTGCGTGAGGAGAGCGGTCAACACGTGTGCGCGGTTCATCACGACCCGACAGCTTCCAGATGGCCGTACGCGCACCAATCCCCTCGGCCATAACGAACACTGGGAGAGCGTGAAGCTGAGCCCAGTGTACACGCTCATATGCGGCCACCGTGCAAGCGTCGCCTCTGCTTTCAAGGCGCCGTTTCCGCGAACTTGCAGACAACGAAAGCTCGGGCGATTCTCCGACCGCCGCAGCAGCCGAAAAACAGGAATACCCATGCCTCAAATGTCCGTTTCCTGCGTTTTCGTCTCTCGCCTCACCGACGCCTCTCGGGGCGTCACACCCTTGCATAATTTGCGCACTCCTGATATTTAGCCAGCTTTACAAAAAAAATTTCCTCGCATATTTTGCGCTCCCCATCCCGCCCGAGCCAGCTTGCTGGGGTACGCACACGGACAGACTTTGGACAGCCACGTGGCCACGCCCCTCGCTGCGCAGGAGAGTGCAGTCATACGCAAAAGGAGCTGCGAGTGCGATGTCCCTTTTTCCAATTCTTTTCTCCGGAAGCCCCTGAAGCCCAAAGTACGGTTGCTAGAATAAAAGCTTGCGAGTGGGTGCGACGAAAACGGCTGAAGGAGAGATCAAACAAGCCCGGCCCGTCTCCGTCGCTTGAAGAGCATAGCAGTAACATCACCCCGATCGGGACGCCTGCCGTCGAAGCGGAGAGGAAACGCCCTGCCCGTCTTTAACAAGCATGAAAAGATGTGAAGGGGGGCTCGCTCATCTGCCGGGACAGCGCTGGCGCGAGCGCTATCTCGGCAGCCATCAGCAGGCAGCCCGTAAACCCTATTACGTGCTGCGCTCTCAATGCAGAGACTGCGAAAAGCGTCCTTGGAGCAGCCATGTTCTCCTGCACCAGCGTTTTGGTGTGTTACGTGAGATCGTATCCAAAAGAGTTACCATATACTGCGCGCATTACATTACACATTATTTCGAATGGGTTCGCGAAATCTCGGCGTAATTTGCGCACCCCCTTTTCGGAGCTCTAAAATACCGAAAGTGCGCAAATTACGCGAGTAAATACGGTGATTTCATTTGTGAATGTCTTCATGACGTCACTGAATTGTGCCTATGCCGGCATATGGTGTTGCATGATTATTTCGGGAGCATAAGAACACTTGGATTTCAAATAGCATTATCAGAAGTACTCTTGAGTATTGAAGCAACAAAAATTACATCCAGCCACCTTCATATTCTTTTCATGACTCTTCTAGGCTTCTACACTTCATCACTGATATTTCCACACGCGCTGTCATAGTCTCCGATATTGGTGCATAGTGTTCGCGTATGGATAAGACAGACGAATGCACTGTTCTCTTGACCTGAAGTTTGCTGCGCCTCACACAGTTTCGAACTGCCTTTGGGATTGGCCCACTTAGTTCTCGGTGTACAGGTGGGAAATGGATGAATTGGTTAGCGAAATACTTTTGCTACTTGGCTTGTGTTAAAGGTGCAAACAAGGGGACACCAACCAAATTATAATCATCAAAAGTAAAATTTACTCCTAAAGATGAAAAAATTGACGGCAGATCCACGAGGTGAATGATGATGAGATTGGGCGAAGCTCCTGAAAGTAATCATCGGTTAAACCGTGAAATTTCTTCCGTTAATTCGCCCGATAAAATTGACGTGAAACGATTGACAAACCTGTATCGCGATATGGTTTTGAATATAAAACCATTGCTTTAGAAAACACCTGGCGTCTTTCGTTAAGCAGCTGGCGTCTTCGTTTTGCTTTTAGAAAACATCTGGCGTCTTTCGTTGGTTTATTTCATCAATCAATGGCGTTTTGAACAAAATTTTTATTGTGTAATCACGCACAGGAGAAATCTCACCAGGCACTACCTTGGAGGTAAACAATGGCTGCTAATGGGAATGAGAGACAGAAGTAGTCGGCTTTTAGCTAACACTTACACTTCTACTTCTACTAACGTTTCCTACTGGAACTTGCCAATGGCTGCTAATGGGGAATGAGAGACAGAAGAATTCGGCTTTTAGTTAACGCGCACGCTGCGAATTTTTTATTGTTCAACAACGCACAGGAGAAATCTCCCACCGGCACCACCTTGGAGGTCAAAGCGTAAGACTGGTTACGCACTACGACTACGACGAGGGACGAACGGGTGCCGCTTTAAGGAGCTTCGCCCCTAAAAACCCGACGTTTCGGGTCCCACTCGGACCCGTCTTCAGGGGTGACTGGAGGGCACCAGACAGCAGCAATGCTTATAAGGCCTTTTTCTTCTTTCAAACAAGAAAAAGAAGGCCTTATAAGCACTGCTGCTGTCTGGTGCCCTCCAGTCACCCCTGAAGACGGGTCCGAGTGGGACCCGAAACGTCGGGTTTTTCCATCTTTAGGAGTAAATTTTACTTTTGATGATTATAATTTGGTTGGTGTCCCCTTGTTTGCACCTTTAATTTCGTCCCAGCCAGACAGATCTGTCAATTGTTCACCTTGGCTTGTGTTACTGTCTAAAATCAGTAACGGCAAGTCTGACAGAACTCGGGATGTACGTGGACCTCCGATAACTTCTGCACTGATGCTACTGGGAGAGTGATTTCATGCACTTCCTACACTTCAGTCAAAACTCTGGAAATTGTTTTCCAACTAGCATACATTGTAGCTCCAATCAGCCACCCTTTATTATTTTTTTTCCCCTTTTCAGGCTAAGAATGGATGAAGGGTCAAATGGGTTTTGCCAGAATGGCGAAGCAATGAATGCGATAGCAATGCATGGAATATTGGATGGAGTAAGAGGAGCACTCTTTAGGGGCGATCTGCTTAAGCCTTGTGCCCCTCAAACTGCACGTACCTGTCTGGCATTGAGTGGCGGTGTGTCTAACGTGCACCTTCACATGATTCCGACTTATAGACAGCCATGCACTACAGCTACCGTGCAGCATGTGGCATGGTCGCTCCAATCTGGCAGCTGTGCACATGGTTCCCACATTTCTTACTAGGAGGCACATATCAAATACAGTAAAAGCTTGTTAATTTGAAAGTAATGGGGATGCCTGTCAAATTCAAAATGATCAAGTTTGCAGTAACGAAAGTGATAAACTAAGGGCTCTATATAATGAAAGGAGTAGAAGCACCTCTGGAACCATCAAATTTCTAAAGGAGTACTGACACAAAAATTTTGCACCTTTCTTCTTTACGGTTGCAATTAGGGTGAACCATTTATCACATGTGGAAACCTCCTCTGCGTCAGCCTGCGATGGTTATTTAAATGGAGACATTTTTATGTCGGGCTGTAGTAGTTGGGGGCAGCTTGGCAGAGGCAGTGGTGGCCAACAAAGACTGCTGATGCAGTTAGTTGGTTATTCACACAAAACCCTGCCAGATGTCGATGACACAAAGTTCACTGTTAGTTGCTTGTTTGTGCTAGGCACATCTTAAAGTTGTTTTTAAATACGTTCTAGGCTGTATTCGCTGTTGATATTCTGCAGAGTGAATATTCCCACACTGAAATACTGAGATGTGTTTTGCAGCCTTTCTGATTCCCCAGGGCACTGTCCACAGTGTGATATTTTGGACTGCTGATCATTCAAGAAATGCGCCCCTATTCTGCTGACTATGCACACTGAGCTGAAGTGGTCATGTTGTTCTTTTTCTTTTTCAGCTTTACTCAGCAGTTTTGGAGTATGAGGAGAGCAGCTGTTCTGCAGACCGTCGGTTAGAAATAGCAGAAAAGCTTTTCACTGAGGTACAGCCGTCGGAAGAACGCTTCGTCCAAATGGTGGGTGTGCGAAAAGGCCGCTCCTTGGTGCTTCGTGTGCTTCCCATGCTGAAAGCTGTGAGTGTTTTTCTTTTCTTTTGGTATAATTGTGACATATAGTGATTACCATTGTAATTGTTTGTAGGCTCTTGCTGTGTCAGTATTGGTAAACATTTTCAGCAGCGTCCATTACATGGTTGCTTTCATAGCTTTCTTTGCCCCTCCTGGCACTTTAGAAATGCTTTGCACAATGGGCCACCAAGGGTGAGGATTTGAATCACTGTCATTGTCAGTGTTTTAGGGCTGCGGGTGGTGTGCAGAGTTCAGCATAATATTGACGCTGAGGCTGCTGCTAAGCGTCGGTGGTAGCGAGCGAGCCATGGAGAAGAGCGTCTGCTACATCTCGCATTTCATCTTTTTCCATGGTGGCGGCGCCGTGCATGCCTCTTGTGAACGCACATGAGACAGAGACACAAGCCCTGGGGTTTGCCTGCAAGAATGACTCGAAGAAGAGACGCCGGCGTGTGTGCAATACTTTCAGTGACTCATTTTTGTTAAACCTATTTTCGGGCAGAGCTTCACCCCTAATAAATCAGCTTTTATACTCTCCTACCACTACATTCTGGTGGAGGTGTGGGGTATGATTGGAAGTCCCCTGCGCAGAAGTGACTGGAGCCCCGATCCTCAGCTATTGGAGCCCGGAGAACTGACTCCTATACACCAGTGCGCCAGCCGCCGCCCTCAAGGAGACCCGCCTGAATTTGGACCGCTTCCCTCTACTACGACAACGCAGGCAATGTCGACTGCTGACACCGCAACGATGACTACCCCAGCGACATATACGAAGACATAAAGGATTGGCTGGGGCACTTCGAGAGGGTCGCAGACATTAACGGCTGGGACCTGGCACGGAAACTTCGCCACGTGTGCTTCGCGTTGGAGTATGCAGCAATGACATGGTACGAGAATCACGAGGCGGTTATGACGTCGTGGGAAGAGTTTCGACGACATTTGCTTGCTGCGTATGCCAGCACCGATAGCCGAGAGAAGGCGCGGAATGCCCTACAAGCCAGGATCCAACGCACAAACGAGTGTCGGCATGTATATTGCGGACATGTCCCGCCTTTTCAAATCTGCCGATCCAAACATGACAGAAGACAAGGAGTTGCGGCATCTTCTGTGTGGCATGAAAGAGGAGCTTTTTGCGGTACTGGTTCGTCATCCGCCACATACTGTTGCAGAGCTTTGCACTGAAGCGACTACGATAGAAAAAGCACTGCAGCAGCGCTCCCGTCACTACAATCGCGACACCAGTGGCTCGCCTGTTAACGTCCCTTCCTTTGGCCTGGGCAGTAACACGGAGGTGCTGAGAGAACTGGTGCGATCTGTTGTGCAGGAAGAGCTTCGGAAGCTGCAGCAACCACAGGTCGCCCCGACTGCCGCCACTGTCATTCGGGATGAGGCTGGGCACGCCACGTTGCAACTGCAGCCAGATGTGCAGCCTGCCTCACTCGAGCAACCACTGCAGGAACATCGTGTGTTCACATACGCCGACATGTTACGCCAACCAGCTGTACAGAATGCTTCATTCGCCGCTCCCAGTCGCCGCCTACCGGCTCCGTGCAGCACATCCCTCCAGGGAGAGTTCAGGCCCCAAAAAAAGCGATGTGCGGTGTATGCCCGACAGGACACCACTCTGCTTCCATTGTGGAGAAGCTGGACACCTTTACAGATGGTCCCCATATCGACAGGTTGGTCTTCACGGGCTCACTATCAACACACCTTGCCCCCACAATGGTGAACGACCAATAGAAATTGAAGCTTACCTAACGAGAAGTCAACTTCCAGCTGCCAGTCCACAGCACCAGCCGTGGTCATCAGCGCCTGCTTGCTACTGGTTGCCTGGCCCGCGACCATCTTCAAGTTCACCAAGGCGTCGTTCAGTCAGGCCGCTGACGTTCGCCAAAGTGTCAAGGGCCCGTCAAGGGCCCAGCACAGCAGCAACGAACCGAAAGAGATGACGGCTAACATAAGTACGCAGAAAATTACTTCAGATTTGTTTATTGCCGTGGACGGCTGTGAATCGAAAGCCTTAGTAGATACCGTTGCTGATTATTCCGTGTTAAGCCACGCACTGGCAAAAGAGCTCAAAAAGGTACTGACACCGTGGATTGGAGTGCGGACACATACAGCAGGCAGTCACCTCATTACACCTCTAGGAAAATGCACGGCGAGAATCTTGATTTGAGGCGTTACCGTATTTACTCGCTTATTTTACCACTTTTTTTCGCGATTTTAGAGCTCCGAAAAGGGGGTGCGCAAATTACGCGGAGATTTCGTGAACACATTTGAAATAACGTGTAATATAATGCAACTAGCGCGGTAACTCTTTTGGATACGATCTCGCGTAACACTGCAAAAGGCAGGTGTAAGAGAATACGGCTGCTCCAGGGACACTTTTCGCAGTCCCTTCGCGTTGACAGCGCAGCAGGTAGAAGTGTTTACGAGCCGCCCGCTGATGGCTGCCGAGATAGCGAGCGCGCCAGGCCAGCGTTACCTCGGCAGCCGAACGACCCCCCCCCCCCTTGCGTCTTTTCATGCTCGTTAAAGACGGGCGGGACCTTTCCTCCCCGCATCGACGGCAGATGTCGGATCGGGGTGATGTTATCACATCCGCCCTCCGAGCGACGGAGATAAGCTCTGCCTCAGCCGTTTTCGTCGCCCCCACTAGCATGCTTTTATCTATCGAACGTGCTTTGGGCTTGGGGGGCTTCCGGAGAAAAGAATCGGGCATCGCACTCGCAGCTCCTTTTGTGTATGACTGCGCTCGCCTGCGTAGCGAGGGGCGCGGCCGCACGGCTGTTCAAAGTCTGTCCGTGCGTGCGCGCCGGCGAGCTGGGAACGGGGAGCGCAAAATATGCGAAGAATTTTTTTTTTTTTTGCAAAGCTGGCTAAATATTAGGGGTGCGCAAATTATGCGGGTAAATACGGTACTTACATCTGCGAATTTATAGTACTTCCGGAATGCTCAAGGGATGTAATACACGGAATGGATTTTCTGCAGTCATACGGTGCCATAATCAAACTCCAAAAGGCTAGCATATCTTTCTCGATGAATCTGGCCATTGACACAAAGGAACCTGATGATCCAGACTGCATCGCCTTGCAAGTTGTAGGCACCGACGTAACTGTGCCACCACGATGCAGTGTGCTGGTTTGCATAAGGAACAAAGCATTCGTCGATGCTGAGGGTATAGCAAATGGCAATATTGATCTGCTACTGAAGAAGGGTATTTGCGTAGCTCTAGGCATCATTCGCTTATGTGACAGGCATGCCAATGTATTGCTGACAAATTTCGGCAATGAACTTCAGCATGTCGCCAAGAACACTGCCATCGCCTTTCTGCGCAGTATTATTGCAGTGATAAGCTTATGTAGGCTGGAGTCAGGGCCCCTACTGAGAAAACTATGCACGACACCGCAGCAGCAGTTACGATCAGCCCACATCTATTGCCAGCCAAGAAGAAAATCATGGAAGACCTCATAAATGATTTTGCAGAATGCTTCTCTACCTCGTCAAGAGTGTGGCGCACGCAGGTGGTTAAACACCGTATCATAACGGACGAAGTGACCCGGCCTGTATACCAGCACCCGTACAGAGTATCACTGAAGGAACAAGAGGTTATAAAGCGACAAGTGCAACAAATGCTTGAGGATGATGTCATTCAGCCGTCCAACAGCCCATGGGCATCTCTGGTAGTTCTTGTCGGAAAAAAAGGATAACACGTTGAGATTCTGTGTCGATTATCGAAAACTGAACAGCATAACAGAGCAGGATATGTACCCTTTGCCCCGAATTGACGACGCATTGGACCGGCTACGACATGCTAAATTTTTCTCCTCATTGGACTTAAAAGGCGCATATTGGCAAATTGAAGTGGACAAAAGGGATGGAAAAAAACAGTTTTCGTGACCCTTCGTGGACTGTATGAGTTCGAAGCACTTTCATTCGGCCTCTGTTGCGTGCCAGCAACATTCCAGTGAATGATGGATAGTGTTCTGTCGGGTCCGAAATGGCAGTCTTGCTTAGTCTACTTGGATGACATTGTCGTTCTCTCTACAGTGTTCGAACAACACGTAGAGCGACTGCATTCACTACTCCTGGCAGTCCAGTCGGCCGGCTTGACGATTAAACCCGAGAAGTGCAATATTGGATTTGAAAAGCTCCGTTTCCTGGGTGTGGTAAAAAGAGACGACGACGACGAAGGTCGACGACCTAAGCGGCACGTTGCGGAACAAGAGTGCACATGGCGGCGGTGGCATAAAAAGGAGGAAGCAGGCGCGAGCAGGACAGCCGCCACGAAGGTAGGAGAAGACTGCGTTCGAGGAGCCAAGGTTTGAAGAGGGCTACCCGGGCTGAAGCGCTGGGCAGCCTCCGGACCGCTCCTGCGAACGTCGTTAGCCAGCGACTGGTGCTTGACCGCGCCCGGCGACCATTGTGGCCTTTACCTGCTGGAGTCCTGTTCCGGCGCGCACCTGCGCTGGGCCGAAGCCACTTCGTGCTGCCTCTGAGTGCCCGAGCCACCGCCACCGTTCGAACCCCGCAACCTCTGCTTCCCGCCGCGTCCCTCAAGTCACCACATCGACGCCTTGTGCTACCGGCGTCGACATAGACGTGAGCTTGTGCGCATGCACGTGACTTTGCACTTGTAGAACGATGCATGCTTAAGACTGAACGTGTAGCCTGCGAGCGTTGTTGTTTTGTTTATTTGAGAGTGCCCATTTAATATATATGTGTTTTCCTGCCACACCGTGTACCGCATCCATCCTTCACCACACCGCACGTGAACAAACGTGACGGTCTGCACCTTTCACTCTCTACACTGGGTCATGTCACCAGTGCTCAAGGTATTGGACTGGACCTCGAGAAGACAGCAGCTGTTGCGGGATTTCCCAGGCCTAGAGACAAAGAGGAGGTGCGTCGCTTTTTAGGCTTGTGCACTTATTAAGGCGATTTGTCAAAAATTTCTCGAAAATTTCAGAACCTTTAACGAGACTCACGAGAGAAGACGTACCTTTCGTTTGGCATCCTGAACAACAGGCAGCTTGCTCAGCGCTGTTGCACCTTCGATCAACTCTCGTGTCACACGCCACAAGCGCTCATGCTCTTTTGAACAGCAGCCAGTCTTCCTCCTCGCCTCCTCCGTGCCTCTTGCCTTTGACTCATGACAATCCTCGTGAAGTTTGTATTAACGAGATTCGACTGTACTTAAGCAATGATTTCTGGAGCTCGCGAGGAATAACCGCCCTAAACAGTGACTCAACATTACCATCATCACTTGGAAAAGTACCGCCACAAGAGACCTGCTTCTCCAAGCGCATAGCAGTCGGTCTCCCCGTCACTTACGGCGTCAGCTGGGTCACGTGCTGCCAGCTTTTCCAACACCTTACGACAGAGTCCATCGCTTTGCTGTGCTGCAAGAAGCGCCTGTTCAGACACACCATTTCCGCTTCGACCTGCAATTCAATAGACAGTGCGCGAGCGTGGATCTCGGGAGCGCTTGCTCCGATGGATTGAGAGAGTGTGAGGCGAGAGGCGTTAAGAGTTAACAAAAACAAAAGAGACGTTACTTTATAAAATGAACACCAAGACACGCAAAGGACGAACAAACATCAAACCGCACACCGAAGAAAACTACAAAAACACTAAACTAATTGAACAACCTACACAGGCTAACTACAAATCCTCCGCGTTGGGCGCAGTCCCCACGGGAGTCCCCCAACCTTGGGCCTCGCGTTCCAGTCCGCGTTAGCTGCCTGACGGTCAAGGTGTAGTTAGACGCTCTTACGTTGCATTCGACGCGGTGCGGTTCAGAGTCGACGCTCTCTGGGGTGTCGAGTCCTCGCAGCCGTCGTCGACTGATGCTGCCAGTGGTGGACGCCGCTCCTGCAAGGTCTGTCCTTGTCCGCCGCCTTGCTTCGCCTGCGACGTGGCGGATCACCGCTTAGGCCTAGCCCAGCCTAAGCCTCCTCATATGTGATGCCCGGTCTCCAACCAAGACCGGCCCTCTGCAGCGATTCTTCTGCCGGTCGTCCCGTTCTGCCGGCGAAGGTGGAGCGCTGCGTGTACGCCAGGAACTGCTGAAGTTTGGCCGCTGCCACTCCGAAGTCCGTGCTCGATCGTCAGCCAGATCGACGGCACCCCGGAGCCCGACGCCCTCGACTCCTCGTCACCAGTCCGTAGCTGGCCAGACACCCTTCGTCGACCGGTGCCGCGCAGAGAATGCCAGCTCAGCCTTCCTCCATCACCGATGGCTCCTCTAGTCGCGTGCCGCGAGCCCGCTGACAACCAATTACGCACATCAACGTGTCTGCGGCGCGTGCTCTCCGTTTCGTCTGGTAGCCTGAGTTTGTGGGGCCCCATACTCATGACATGCGCGTGAAAGTGCATCAGCCACTTGCTTAGTGCTGCCCTTTCATGTACTCGGTGACATAATAGCACTGCAAGGTCCAATCAATTGACCCATCGAGCCAATCGTCCAGAGGAATTAGGCAGCCATTTCAGCCAAGACAAGGCTTGGTGGTCAGTCTGAATGGCGAACTGTGTTCCATCTAAAAACATGTCGAATTTCTTCAGAGCAATAATAAGTGCCAGGCACTTTTTCTGTGTTACCGAGTAATTGCATTCCGCACCGCTCAACATATGGCTTGTGCAGAAAACAGGCCTGAAAGCGCCTGCGCACTCTTTTAAAATCACTGCACCAAGTCCCTAATCACTGACGTCAGTCTACCGGGGGTGTTACCAGTAATCTCTCTCGGAAGCCCGTCAAAGGCTTCTTGTTGCTCGTTGCCCCAGCACCATCTCATGCCTTTCTTGGGCAACTGAGTTTTTGGCCGAGAGATATGTGCACTGTATCAGAATCAGAAATTTTTATTATCATCACAAAGAACAAGTTGTTACATTTCAATATACAGAAGGAGGTCCCAGAGTTGGAGACTGAATTGGGACCTCCTGTACATAGTGAATATAAAAGAAACAAAACATTAACATCGACAGGCAGGAAGAAAAATTAGTTTGCATTTTAAGGTAACTGGTAATGCACAATTGAAAGACATAATACAAAATACATGCAAGCATGTGATGTAGTTAACAATAATAAAGAGAAAATTTGCACATTAGATTAAATGAAGAATACGAATCTCTGCTTTAGTGGTTATGTAAAAAAATTATGTAATGTTGTATTCATTGATAAGGAATTTTTTTAATCCTTTGACAAACGAGCTTTGAGTCATTGATTTTAAGACATGCAGCAAGGAATTCCATAAGAAAAATGCACTGAAATGGGCAGTTTGTTTACCGTAGTTTGTACGGACTTTTGGCAAGATGAAGGTTTTGTGCAAAGTAAATCTTGTGTTGTTAGAGTTAACCATTGAAGCAGATGGGACTATGGAAATGCGTAATCCATTATTAACATGCTTAAATAACCAGATGGCAAGATTGTACAGTTAAACCTGCTTATAACGAACCTCCATATAACGAATTCCTGGATATAACGAAGTTTTTCTATTCCCCGTCGTTACTCCATAGAAGCACATGTATTTGAGACCTCTATGTAACGAAGTGCCAGCGGGAGACCCCCTTGAAATAACGAATTTTCTCTGCCGACAACCTAGAGATTTTGCCCCAAATTTTGTCACTTTGCGCGAGCAACAACCGAAAGCGCCTTCCCCACCGTGACGGAATGCGAAGCCAGAACAAGCACACATGCGTGCTAGCGTGCACGAGGCAGGCCTGCATCCCTCGACTCGGTGATCTTGCCACCGCGGGCGTGTCCTTTTCCCCTCACTTCAAACCTGATCCAGCTGCTTGCTGCAGCTGGCCTAGCACACCATGCCGGCACCCTCCTTTTCTAGTTGATGTTGCCGAGCTGCGCCGGCTTAAGACAAAAAGAGAAAAAATTAGTTTTTTTTTTTTTTCAACGTGCTGGCAGCATCACTCTTTGGTTACTGCGCAAGTCTCTGCGCTTCACTTCGCTAACCTAACACACGGTGACAGCGCTTGTTGGGCCTAGCTCGCGTGGTCGCGGGCGGCACGCCCCACGGGAAGCTTGCCCTTGACAACACAGGGATCGGGTGCAAAGAAAATCGCATTCACGGGGTGATTCAAGGGCAGCGCGCGTGAAATGATTACAAAAGAGAACTGGAGGCAAACAGCGGTAAATTGGAGGTCACTGGTGCGCGTTCCGTGCCGAGTGTTCGCAGCTGACAAACGGCCGTAGCAGCATTCTCCGTCGCCTTGGAAATCCTATCCTCGGAGGACACGCACGTGACGCGCTGCTGCCGCGGCCTTTCTTTTTTTCTTCCCTCCACTCATTCGTTCCGCGCTCCTTCCTCCTCGACTGCGATTCACTGCGCTCTTTTCGAGCAGCACACTTCCTTTGTGAAGCCTGCTCCCTACCTCGATTGTCCGTGAGATTTCCTGGCAGCCACATTATAACCGGAGGGCCGGGGGAGCGATGGGGTGGGGGGGGGGGGTCTGCACAATAAGCAGTATGCGTATACATTAAGTTCTATGGGAGGGCAAACAGGGGTCAGAAAAAACCACATTATAGCCAGTCCTTCACTATAAGCTGTCACATAAGTGGTCTCAGCTGTAAATGTTCTCTCATCCAAAATAAATGTTTTGGGTGAGCTCTGCAGTCTGTTACCTTTTTGCTTACTTAAGCAGTTCTTTTTCGAATTTTCGTGCCAAACCTGCATATAACGAAATCCTGTTTATAGCAAACTTTTCTGGGAATTTGTCAATTTCGCAATATCCAGGTGTGATGGGGTTCTTTGAGAATTTGATGAACGCACGTTGCGTCTGACGACGGCAACGTGTTCAGAAAGATGGCGAGGCTGCTTTCTGTGAAGACTTTATGACAAAAACAACAATACACAACGACATGGACAAAATAACTAATAAATGAATAAAGGAAACACAGCACTTCAAAACAGAGAGAGAGAGGGAAACACAAAGAAACACACGAGTGAAGTCACAGTTCGAAACAGTCCCTCCGAGGCTGGTCGACTGGTTCGGGGGAAGGACGCAGGTGGAGCGTCGGCGCGAGTCGGAGGTCGTCGCGGAAGGTCGTCGACGAGTAGTGCAGCGTCTACACTAGTGTCTACATGGTGCCAGCGAAGGGACGAAGGGACGACGAGGTACCGAAGCCAGCACGGTACTCAAGGCGCTCGTGGCTCGAAGGGGCAGGGCAGCTGGCACGAAACTCGAGGCACTAGTGTGCTCGATGAGGCAGTGCAGCACTCGGGACTACGCCCGACCGTGCTGCAGGTAGCGACGGAGATGAAGCCCCACCGAGTCGTGGACCTGACTGCGAGGTCCTAGGCCGGTGGTACAGCACTCGGGCCTACACCCGATGGTGCTACACCCGATGTTGGCACGGGCGGCTCGTCAGGCGTTCTGTGGACAGCATTGGGAGCTCGGTGCCAAGCGAAGCCATACACTCACTCTTGGCGCCCGCCAGGCACTCGGGACTACGCCTCGACCGTGGTTCTGGCGGAGAGCTCCCGTGCCACGTCCGCGGTGGTGGAACGCAGCCTCGCTTCTCTGCCCAACATGGCGCTTCACGTGTACACTCCACGCGCCACGCTCTGTGTTTCTTTTCCTTTTCTTCTTCTCGCCTCATGAGACAGCTTCTCGTCGTCGTCATTTTCCTTTTTGGCTCACGGATCCACGCTTCTGCATGATCGCTTCACCCTTGCCGGCGTTGCCGCACAACAAAACACAGCTGTCGCACACTTATTCCATGACACCAGGTTTAACTGTATTTAGCTAAATCATGCACTCTAAGTATATTGTAGGCATGGCATAATTGTTTGGTTTGGAATTCGTGTTATTTGAGCTAAAAGTTACAATTTTAATTGCTTTGTTCTGAACAGTCTGTGTAACGGTGCAAGATGAGTATTGTAAGTATTACCCCATGTAGTTATGCAACAATTTATATGTGAATGAATAAATGCGTAATGTAATGACGAGAATGGAACGTGAAAAAAGGGGCGAGATCGAAAGAGGGTGCGTATACCATGAGACAGCTTCTTTTAACATCTAAAATATGGCTAAGGAATTTTAAGTTTCTATCAGGTCTGACGCCTAGGTACACACAGCCATTGCTGGCATGTACCAAATGGTGTAGGATTCAAACTGTAGGAATGGGCACTAGCGATCTCAGATGTGACGAAAAGGAAATGGATTGGGTTTTTTGAGGATTGAACTTAATTTGTTTGATTTGCACCAGTGTAACATGTTTCCAAGATCAGTACTTAGTCTCTCTACTAGGCAGTCTATGTTTTTGTCCGAGCTGACAATCGTCCTTCATCAGCGTAGAGCAACCATTTACCGTGCGTAATAAAATTAGGTAGACCATTAATATGATTTAAGAAGTAGAATGAACTGACGATAAAAGTAGTCATTCCCAAAAACCGTTGCATGCGTTATCACAGGGAGGTGGGTAATCTGCAGTCACCCTCAACTTATCTGTGCTTGGGTTGAGCACTCCATGCACAACAAACCCAAGAAAGCTAATCTTGTTAGCAGCGAGTTGCAGCCCTCCGGAATGAACTGTTAGACTGGCTGCCGACATGAACTCTAGCACTGTATGCAAATTTTCATGATGCTCTTCAAATGTGCATGAAAACACTCTTACACCAACGCGATATCGCAGAGCATAATTAAACTTTGCATCAACCAAGACTAGAATTATCATGCACTGATATGAGCTCGGACTGTTGGAAAGACTAAAGGGTATGTGCACAAGCTCAAATAAGCTCCCTTGGCATGGGAACGCTGTTTTGGGGACATCGTCTGGGTGAACCTCAATTTGCAGATACCCATGAGAGCATTCGATGGTGGTGAAGAACTTTACAATACCCAGTGCATAAGTTATGCATGATGTTTCCGGCAAAGCATAACACTCTCTCACTGTGACGGCATTAACTTTGCAGTAGTCGATGTGAAGACGTGCTGTACCATCTTTCTCCGTGAACATTTCTGAAAACTGTGTCAGTGCAGCTTCTAGTTGCTGTCTCTGATGGTTTGTTCCTTTCAAGTTGTGCGGTGACTGCATGACCACTGGTGGAGTGAGTGGCTGCCACGCTTTGTCTTTTCTCACACAGGTTCGGACTCTGTCATCTCGGCAAAGGGGGTTGTCTGGGGTTGTCTCCACCTGTCCTGGAAGGCGGTAGCCTCTTGCTGAAAAGTCTAGTGTGAAACCCTTGTCTAAGAAAATTTCGGCCAAGAAGCATTGGTACTGACTGACCAGGCAACCAAACAAATTGGCAACGCTTCGTTTTTCTATTAAACGTTTTCCGTAAACAAACGCAATGTTAATCATTGGACATATTGTTTGATGCCATTTTCAAGTTAAAACTTTTGCTGTGACGCTTTAGCTTTTTAGCTTTGCACTGTTCCAACAAGTCACTGAGCCTTTTCTATTCTGCAAACAGAGGGAAGGATCGCTGACTCATTGCACATGATACAGGACAGCGCTCCTCGCTCCCAGCGTTGACTGCCGCACCTTTCGACCCACTGACAGAGTTGAGGGTTGCAGGCCGAAACCGCTTCTCCGAGCTTTGCACATTCTTGCCACAGCACGCAAAACACTGCTGCCTCATATGACCAGTTTGACCACACTAATAGCATCTCTGTGATGATTAGTTAGCCTGTCTGTGAAACCACGCCTTTCAGTGGAGAAACCCCCGGAGTACCCATGAGGGGGGTGCTTGTTGCAGTGAGCTCGCATAGGGATTGTGAAAAATCAGGCAGGTCGTGGCTGGGGATCCGGTCGACTATGCCGTTGGTTGGCTCGAGTAAGGAGTGTGCACTCTGCACTTTGACACTGCTCCGCAGACACTTGCTCCCAGCAACGGCATATTCCTGATACGGTATCGAATGGGGCCCCACACTGCCATTGTTCATATGTGAGGGGGTCTAGGGCACTGGAAGAGATGGCCGTGGTTGCGCCTGGGCTCATCAGGTCGCATGAGGGACTGGCTACGGGTGCGTGCTAAGCCAGTGACGGTTCAAGAGCAGATTGTGGCACTGACGGCGGCACATGAGTGCCTTTGACTAACAGGGCATCTTGTACGCCATGGACCTCCCATGCAAGATGCTCAAGGGTCTCAAATGTGCGCCCGTAAATAAATGGCCTGGATCTGGGGTGACTGTGAAATGACTCGAGCTACTTTGTCCCTTTCCGAGGCAGTCGGTACTGCTTGGCGATGCAGTTCTTGCATCGACTTGACGTATTCGAGCAAACTTTTGTCTGGGTGCTGCATTCTCAATTTGACCTCATGCTGGACCCGCAGCTCGTTCCCAGGGGGCCGAAATTCCTCTCAGAAGCGCGTTACAAACTCAGCCCATGTGGTGAAAGGCAATTGCAGCCTCCACCGTCGTCCTACAGCATCCCGTAAAGCCAGTGGCAGGACTCAAGCCTTCATGTACGCTTCCTAGGCGGCAGCTTTCACGTGGTTATCCAGCTCGTCTAGAAAGTCAACTACTGATTTCAGGTCATTGTAGCTTGTATCTGTAGGTGCCTCGGCTTGAGGGCGGAGGTGTGGCTCACCCACCGTTCCATGACTCCGCGGGCTGACGGCTCATATGGTATATGACCACACTGTACAACTCAGCAATACGCTGCAGTGTGCGACTGCTGTATTCAAAGCTGGTCAGCCATCTGAGTGCCGGATTCTACTGAGACTGCAACTGCATGCTGTCTGCCTGGGCCATAGAAAATAGAAAACACTGCACAGAAACAACACACACAGACGTAGTGCAGCAAAACTACACATGCATCAAACACTCAAAACACACTACACTCAAACTCGACACACGAAACGAAAGACAGGACCTACGTCTGCCGTGCAATTCCTACGGACAGGAGCAAAACCGCTTTAGGCGGCAGCTGTGGGTGTTGGACTTGCTGCGTCCCGTTCATAGTTAAAGCAGTGCAGACAGAGGCCTCGGGAAACAAAGGAACACGAGTTTAATGACCACATGCCAGTCACTCACATTGCAACATCGCGACAGCATAAAACAGTAAGCAATAGTAGAGCATAGCAGCAAAACAACAGATTCCCGGGCGAAAGAATGACATGATCAACTAGGCAGGTGCAGCAGCATTCTACTCTCCAGGCAGTGGGAATCCAAGTCAACCGGGCAGTGTGCAGGCTGCCGCTTATAAAGCACTCAAGTGGACCATGTGCATCGCCGCTATGCATGTCGTGGCACTATCAGCAGATAGCCGGGCACGCCTGGCTCCCACGCCTGTGATAACAATTATTGGTTATAAGAGTGCAATTTTCAGGGCACTTCAATATGATAGTAAGTGGGCCCCACTTTTATGTGTTATTCGTTCTTTCCAGGAGCACCAGGTAGCAACATTGGCAGCCCTACTGCGCCACTTATCATGGTTACAGCGCAAGGACAGGCATGATGGCACATTAGAGCGAGGGTTGCTCAGTGCCATAGCAGTCATTAAGCATGCCACTCTTAATGACCTCATCCAGCTGGCAGCCAGTTTGCTCATGAATCCAGATGCTGCATTTCCCGGCACAGTGAGTTATCTTCCATCAAAGTGACATTCCCTAGGGCTTCGTGCATGGCCATACCACTGTGTGGAAAGGTCTTGTGATAGTAACAGCATGTTATAGTAGCAGCATGGAAAGTTCTTGTCAAAGGAGCACACAGAAGTACAGTTAAACCTGCCTATAATCAATCTCCATCTCTATAATGATATGATGATTTTAATGAAGTGGCAGCGGGAGGCATTCTTGACATAGTGAATTCCTGCCACTTGTCACCTAGTAACTTGGCCTCCAAATTTTGAATTATTGAATTTTTAGTGCGGATCAGCAGCCACATCCTCACCCTAAGACTACCGTATCGACGACGGAGCATGAAGCGATGTCACAGTATCTCACATGTTATCTTGCTTTTAAAATTTTGTGTTGGTACTTCATTAAATATTCTAGTGTTTGCTTCTGGTGGAACTGCCAAAACCCTGCTCTTATATGTATGTGTTACGTCCTGCTCCACAATGCTGGTCAAACATTACGCTTTCAACTGCAACATTTCTTAATTTGTTGGACGGCTATTCAGCTCCCTTAGCCTATGAGCTTTATTTATTTATTTATTTATTTATTTATTTATTTATTTACCCTCAGGCGCTGAATCATTATAGAGGGGAGCGAGTTACAAGATATTAAAAATACAAAACAATGAAACAAAATGTGCAGTATATACATGAAACAAGACTAAAGCAAATAATATCTCTACTCAATGAAACAACAAGACTGAAACGTAAGAAATGTAAAATAAAAGAAATGAACATAGTGAATGTGGTAAAATTATGCAGCACTAGCGGCAGAATATAAACGAGAATATAAATGCAAAAGAAAAAGAAACGCCAGCATCTTGACATGTGTGGAAAGAAAGTTGTAGGGAGGGGGAATAGATTAGATGACTGTGGAGGATGTTCTCATTCTTGTGCTGCATTACATGCTTCAGCAACATGAAATTGTGTTTCAGTTTGCCCTTCGTGTCGCCTGGGCTATTGTGGTGCAAGTGGAACAACATTTCCAGCATGAAGAATCCGGCCAGACATGTAAAGAAGTACACAAGAAATGGTAAGTCTGTCATGAGCAACATGCACAAGGCAGGAAGGATGTTGACAGAGTGCCGAGCATGTTCCAAGTGACACAGTCACGTGCATGATTGCTTTGGAAGGCTCTTGATACGTCAGGTTGGATCTTAAGCACCGGACTGGCGACTGGAATGTCTTAAAGGAGTACTGACACGAATTTTTGACATCCTCGTATTATTGCTGTAAATGAAAGCACTGGCGTGGAGAACCCCAAAAAGAGTATCATGGTGCCTCGCAAGGCAATGAATATATTTTTAATACTGCTTCCTTAAAAGCCCACTTTCGGTTTCGATTTCGAGGGGGCGGTTTCCCAGTGACGTGTCAACATAGTCGGACGACGTCCGAGTCACACAGGGAGAGAAATTCGTGATAGCGTCGCTGCAACTCTGTCGTCTATGGTCAATTACACGTGGGGCACGTAAACAACGACAATTTCACGGTCGTCCAGTGACTCTGACAGCGATTTCGGCGATTTTTAATAGACTGTGCTAATACGTCATCATAGTGTCCATCGCGCTGGGGCTGGCTTGCAGTGCTGGGCGACGAAAACTTTAAAACCAAACTAAAATATATTGTACGTGTTTCCTGGATTCCGTGTGCGGAGGGCATTAACAATACATTTCTAGAAAACGAAAAATGCACATTTTGAGCGGCCGCAAAATCATGTCAGTACTCCTTTAACATTCAAGCACGGGTGTGGTACAGCTGGCATTCCAAGGTGTGGCCATCGACTTCGATGAAGATATAGAGGCTGCAGCTTTTTGACATCTTCGTGTGTGTCGACATCTTCATCAAAGTGTGCGAGTATTGGCGGCGTTTGCAGGTGTCACTTTAGTTCTTCAAATGCCTCGACTTGTGGCATTTCCCATTTGAAGTCGACGTCGGCCTTCGTGAGGTACGTCAGCAGCTCGGCGATCCGCGAAAAGTTCTTGACAAAGCGCCTGTAATAAGCGCAGAGGCCTAGAAATCGGCGTACTGCCTTGTTGGTGGGCAGAGGACAGTCAGCGATCGCGGCTGTTTTATGCGGATCAGGGTGTACTCCCGACTTGCTAATAACGTGGCCAAGGAACAATAGCTCCTCGTAGGCAAAGTGGCACTTTTCTGGCTTCAGGGTAAGTCTGGAGGCTTTGATTACCCGAAGAACAGCTTCAAGGTGCTGGAGCTGCTCGTCGAAGCTGGAAGCAAATACGACTACGTCGTTCAAGTAGACGAGGCAAGTCTGCCACTTCAAGCCTGCGAGTACTGTGTCCATAACCTGCTGGAACGTCGCAGGAACCGAGCAAAGACCAAAGGGCATGACCTTAAACTCGGAACAGGCTGTCTGGTGTTATGAAGGCAGTCTTCTTTCGGTCTCTCTCGTCTACTTCAATTTGCCAGTAGCCAGTTTTGAGTTCCATCGATGAAAAATACTTTGCGTTGTAGAGTCGATCCAAAGCATCGTCTATCCGTGGGGGAGGATACACGCCTTTGTGATCTTGTTCAGGCAACGATAATCGACGCAAAAACTTAGGGTTCCATCCTTCTTTCTCACTAACACCACGGGTGATGCCCACGGGCTCGTAGACGGCTGAATGATGTCGTCACGCAGCATTTCGTCGACTTGTTGCTTGGTGGCCTCATGTTCCCGTGCCGAAACCCGGTAGGGGCTCTGACGGAGAAGACGGGCATATTCGTTGGTTATGATGCGATGTTTCGCGAGAGGGGTCTGACGAAGCCTCGATGACGACGAGAAGCAGTCCTTGTATTGCTGGAGTAAGGCCTTGAGCTCCTTTTGTTGCTGCCTGGAAAGGCCTTGATTGACGTCGAAGGCGGGCGCGGACACTGCGGTCGTCGTTGCGGGTCTGTGAGAATCAGTGAGGGCGAAGGCATTGCTTACTTCCACAAATTCAGTTAGGTGCGCTACCGTCGTACCCCTATTCAGGTGCCTATATTCATTGCTGAAGTTCGTCACCATTACCTTCGCTTCGCCGTTATGAAGCTTGGTTAAGCCTCTTGCGACGCACATCTGACGGTCTAGGAGCAAGTGCTGGTCGCCTTCGATGACACCTTGTAAGTTAGTAGGCGCTTTGATGCCGACGGAAATGACGCTCGACAGTGGCGGGACGATTACCTGCTCTTCTTTCACATTCAAGGCATGATAAGCGACGTTGCACTCTGATGGCGTTGCATTATCCGTGGACAGCGTGATTGACCTGGATTATAGGTCTTTGACTGCGCCGTGATGGTCCAGGAAATCCATGCCTAAAATGACGTCTTGCGAGCATTGCTGCAGGACCACAGAACTCACTGAATACATCTGGGTGTCAATCGTGACTCTTGCCGTACAGGTTCCAGTCGGTGTTATAAGGTGGCCCCCTGCAGTTCGGATATCTGGTCCTCCCCATGCCTTCCCACCTTCTTGAGCTTGGCGGCGAAGAGACCACTGATGACAGAGTAGTCGGTGCCGGTATCGACTAGGGCGGTGACGCAGTGGCCGTCGATAATCACGTCAAGGCTGGTGGTTCGTCGCCTGGCGTTCCGGTTAGGTTGGGGCATCGGATCATGGCTGCGTCGGCTTACTCCAGCGCTGCTATGTCGCGTCGGCGGCGAAGCTTTCTCGTGAAGACTCTGGTCAGGCGGCGTGCTGCGACTACGTCGGGAGAGTTCGTGCGTCGTGGTCATCGTCATCGGCGGCGGAGAAGGATCTTCGGCATTACGTCGTGCAGCAACCACACTTCCATCGGTTGCTGCCTCTAGTTTCCCGGATAGGGGCTTGGAGATCGACCCCAGTTAGGGCCGGTGTACTGGCGGCGATCCGGGGAGACTAGCAGCCAGGCGAAGGTGAACGAGATGGTCGTCATCGTTGCCACTGCGATCCGGCGATGTAGTCGGCGATGTCGTGAGGTCGCTCACCTGGGCGCGGGTGCGGCGCGTTCACGTCGAAGCCACGCAGTCCCATCTCGCGGTACTGGCAGTAGCGGTAGGTGTGCCCGGCTTCACCGCAGTGGCAGCATAGTGGGCTGTGGTTCTGGGTGCGCCAAATATCAGTTTTCCTTGGCGCACGCTGGATTACTGGCGAGCGGGATGGCATTGGAGGTGGCGGCGGTAGCTGGCGACGAAACTGCAGAGGCGTTGGGTCATGGCGTGGGCAAGGAGCGGCGGCAGGTCGGCGTGCAGTAGCGGCGTAGGTCATCGTCTCCGGTTGGGGTTGCGGTTGTTTTGGAACGCTCAGTGAGCGTTGTACTTCCTCGCGAACAACGTCTTCAAGGGAGGCGACTTGGGGCTGCGACGGCGGGAACATCCGGCGCAGTTCTTCGCGAACGACAGCCCTTATGATCTCACATAGGTCGTCGGGGCTGAGTCCTTGGACTTCTGCGATGTCTGGGAACATGCGGCGATTGTATTGCCGGGTTCACATCTCGAGGGTCTTCTCAATGATGGTAGCCTTGGAGAGGAACTCTTGAACCGTCTTTGGCGGGCTTCTGATTAGACCGGCGAAGAGCTCCTGCTTCACTCCTCGCATAAGCAGACGAACTTTCTTGTCCTCGGACATGTCGGCGTCGGTGTGGCGGAAAAGTCTCGTCATCTTCTCCGTAAAGATGGTTACGTTTTCGTTGGTGAGCTGCACCCGAGTCTCAAGCAGTTATGCGGCTCTTTCCTTCCACACGACGCTTGCAAATGTGGGCAGGAAAGCAGCGCGGAAGTTGTGCCAGGTTCGAAGCGTTGACTCACGGTTCTCGAATCAAGTCCTTGCGGCGTCTTCCAAATAGAAATACACATGGCGCAGCTTATCGTCGGGGTCCCACTTGTTAAGGGCTGCGACGCAGTTGTAGATGTCCAGCCAGCTTTCCGGGTCCTCGTATGACGATCCGCGCAAGGTAGGTGGCTCTTTGGGCTGGTGGACGACCACGGTTGGCGGAGATCGTGCTTCCGCCATCGTGGATGCCAGTTTCGTTGCAGCCCTTGTTTTCTTGTCCTTGTCGGGAAGCGGCAGGTATTCGGGCGGGAGCCCTTGTTGTCTGCGGCTAACTCGAACGACCGGGTTGGCGTCGTCCTCTTGGCCGCTTGGGCTTGGCTCACGGCTGGACGGGGGCGTACGGTACATGAACCGAGAAGTACCTCCACCAAATGTCACGTGGTTGTGACACACGCAGCACTTTAGACGAAGCATGCAGGACTCGAGGTGATGTCAGGCAAACTGTTTATTGGGCAAACTTGTGCCCAGCAAAACAAGGCCAATCACAATTCACAGCAACAGCGGCGTGAACAGTCGTCGGTCGACGGAAAGACTGACAAGCAGCGTAATGCGTCAGCTTTTATACATGCATCATAACGCGTTCTCGCATTATCTCTGGAGTTCCAGAAGTCACTAAAATGTGCGCGTCAAGCATGCAAAGTTACAAGAAGGATCGACACGGTTCCAGAAGTGGCATGCAAGATAAACGCAGCCTGCGTTGCGTGTAACAGAAAGTGATAACAGCACTTTCCGCAAACAATCAAAATGAGCGTGCGTGTCACTGGGAAGTGATAACGGCTTTCCACTTAAACCAAAACAACCGCACGTGTAAATACGCATGATAACGACAAAGAGGCAAAGTCTGAAATTGCTGGAAATATATGCAACGAATGAATGTCGCAGCCACACCCCTCTTGCTGCACAGTTGTTTACGTGCAGAATTTTTCTTTTCATTGTAGGTTCATCGGTAAACAGTGCAGTGATGCCCTGTCAGTAGACTGTTCTTAAAGAGCATTTTAAAGCGCGCTAGTGAGCTAAAAACAGCACGCACACCTTGCGAGCGCGGCAACACTTATGGGAGGCTCCACGGCTACAAACAGCCCAGAGAAGTGGGGGCCATGGCACGGAGACCTCTCTCCCACGCGCTAGCAGCCCGTGCCTTACTCCTTTAACTCATGGTGCTCACTTATAATTTGTGAAATAAAAAAGTGGCACTATTGTAACACACAGCAAACACCGAGTAATTAGGTGAATCGGATAAACTTGTGGTCCAGGAAGCATACAGCTTAGCGGAGGTCTGCCTGGTCGCTGTCAAGAACACCATCTCCACGTGATCTGCACCTATCTTCTTCCTACTTTTCTTTTGTGCCCCCTTGGATTGTGTGCGGCTGCTGTGCCATGGGTGACGGAACATCTCATCTTGCCATGCATTGTCGTTCGTGCCATTGTAGTCCCTTTTTAAAGAAGACAACAATTTTTTTCCGTCACCCTAACCAAACGACAAGAAAAATTTTGGAGGCATTTCATGTCAAAGAATTCCACGCTCTGTGCCAGTCATCCATCTGTAGCACTGCAAGATAGAGTTCAGTTTCATTCACAGACATTAAACATGTGCCATAGATGTTCAGCTTGTTCACCTCTTATTGTCATGCGCAATGTGTATCTTTTTGTGTATATGTTTGTTTCCATGTGCAATTAAACATTTGAGAGTGTGCGCCTGTGGTGTGCAGTTCTTTCTTTGTGTAAGTGTCCTATTTTCCGCTCTTGTTTCCCCACAAAGAATTGGAAGCTGTCATTCACCAAGTGTAACATGATATTCTCTCGCATGATATTCTCTCGCATGATATATGCCGACGACACCAGCATTTTCTTTTCTGGTAACAATATGCATGACCTCATAGGTATTTGTAATGACACATTACGAAAATTAGCAGAATGGTCATTAAGAAATGGCATGAAAATCAATGAAAGTAAAACAAAGGCTGTTATTTTCAGAGCAAAGAATAAAGAATTACCCCCCCATGCAGATATAGTTTTAAATGGTCGCAGCATTGAAATTGTCGATAATTTTAAGAGTTTAGGAGTGGTATTTTCTGCAAGTATGTCCTGGGATAGCCATGTCAATGCAGTAGTCAAAAAGTGTGCTGGCATAACAGGAATAGTTGGTCGCCTCAAATATCTTCTCTCCACGCGGGTGAAATTAACTATTTATAATTCGCTGTTCTGCTCTTATTTAAACTACTGTTTACTTGTCTGGGGCACAACGACATTTTCTAACCTACAAAAAATACATAAAATGCAAAAAAAGTTCCTTCGGTTTACTTATAATGTGCCTTTTGGGACAGCAACTTCTGACCTGTTTATTGATGCTAACATTATCACCATTCATCAGCTGTATCGCTATAGACTAAGTGTTCGTTTTAAATTTGAAATTAAAGACAACTTAGAGTACTTAAGAGAGATTGCGTGCCTGGAAAAGAAAAAACAGAGTTATGCGACACGAAAAGGGGAGACATGGATGGTACCGGCCGCTCGTTTAAACTCCTCAACGCAGCGTTTGTGCCATACCTTGCCTTCCCTTCTCAATTATTACATATTAACAAATTTTGACCTTTTTTGCTGTTCATCAGGCAAGCTACGCCTGAAATTTGTAAACGGTATTGATTACTAATATGTATATATTTCGTTTCTGATATTTTGATTATTTTTTATTATCTTGTTCCAGTGTTTCTCGAATGATGTAGAGTCTTCACAATGATGTATTTTTTTTTTCTGATTTCTTTTTTTTTTTCAAATTGTATATAAAACTGTCGGTGTGCTGCCGTGAGCCCTTGTAAATGGGGGCGGCGAGCTCGTCAAGCTGTCTGGAGACAGCTTTTTTTCGCCGCTCCTCTGTCTGTGAAATGGACATAAATAAAGATTGATTGATTGATTGATTGATTGATTGTCGGGCCTCAGTAACGTAGCTGCTGCCAATCGAGAGCAATAGATAAAATGCTGTCGGCAAGTCTTGCTCACAAAGGAGGGCTTGAGACACACTGCAGCTAGCGCCGTTATTAACGCTCTGTTAGCAGCTCTGAGACACCTATTGCTTTGTGCGACTTGCATTTTACAGTGGAACCCCGGTTTTACAATGACCCGCATTTTACGACGGATTAGTCCCATCCCGGCGAAAGCCCCATAGACACACTGCATTAAAAACCTGTTATACGATGCGATCTTAGGCCGAACCCGCGTTACACGACGATCCATGGGAAGCAGGGTGACCAAACGGCGAAGAAGAAGGAAGTGCCCGCGGGTGTCTTTCTTCGCACCGCTCAGGAAACCGGTTCGTTTCGTAGTGAGAAGAGGCGTGCAAGACACGGACACAAGGGGAAGAAGTGAACAACACGAAAGCCGGCATTCCTGTTGTTCACTTCTTCCCCTTGTGTCCGTGTCGTGCACACGCCTCTTCTTCTGACTGTGGACCCTTACCAACTCGCTCAACTTTCTGTCCTTTCGGTTCGTTTTGGCTTTCTGCTGCCATTAGTTCGTCTTCCTCTGGCCCTCCCAGCGGCCGCTGGCGCCGCGAGTAGCGGCATAGAGTGGCGCGGTTGTTGTCTTCTCCCATTCTTTTCACCCTTTCCGACCAACCATCTCTCTCCCGCTCTCCTACGATTTCCCTCGTGTGATAACGAAAAGCGAAGTGGCACACACAAAGGCAGACATCGCTGTGCCAACCACGAAGCAAGCGCTATCCCTAACCATAGCAGACAATGCACGGAGCACCCACTGGAGAAGGCCACCGCGTCATCACGCGCAGCAGCCAGTAGCAGCCGCACGTTCCCCAACTCTCAAGGAGCGCGCGCTTGGCCCAATTGCAGCTTCACATTCAAGCGCGGGATACTCAAATGCCCCCGCGAGCCCCGCACTCATGTGCGAACCATGCTTCCACCACGCCACTGCCGCTCTCGCCGACAGCGGTGGAAAAAAGTGCACGACTCCATGAAGAAAACAAAACCAGTGGCGCCGGTCGGTTGAATGGCGCGTGAACGGCACTTGCTTGATGTTGTGCTGTTTCGGAGCGTGTTTGAGCAGCACAGCAGCTGCCGCTGCATGTAATATATTTGATATGAAGTAGTTTTAGGATGAATTAGGCACTGAAAATTAAGGCTGGAGACACAGCCACTGCGCTGCAGTGCCTTGTAGAACAGGCAAGAGCCTCTCAAGCAGTGCCAGCTCCGAGACACCGGACACAGTCCTGTAAAAAGTCAAGTTGTCCAGAAAATTAGTCACTTAATTCCTGTCATCATAGCCACTAAGTGTGGTGGCGGCCATATCCTCTAGCCGAGCCATCAGCATCTGGCACAACCTGGCGATATGGTCCAAAAGCGATGAGGCCGTTGTGGATTGTTGCTTCTGAGTGGGTCCAGCTCCCACCACAGTCGAGGCCCTTGCGTGCCGAGGAACGGTTCTCCATGCAAAACACAAAAGCAAACAAAACAAACAAGAGGTGAAAACATTGCCCATGCGCTGCACAACAAACAGTAACCCAGCCGCAAAATCTCTACGATATCCACCTTCAAAACTCCAGAAAGCCAACTTATCAATGCGAAGTCCCAATGCCGATCTCCAAGAACCACCTGCTGGCCCCACGTTACGGGCACCAAATGTGGGCTCAGGGCTATTGCTTCTGAGCCACTGGCCAATTGAGGTTCTCAGAGATGGGCACGAAGAGCCATTGCAACAACGTCCTTGCACTCTGGGCTGGTGGTGTGTAACCCAAGGGGGTGATGATGATAGTAGCGCAGCTGTTTCACGGTTTCTTTCACCTTTTTGACCAGCTATTTCATGTGACATATTATATTTTAATTGTCTTTAGCACCTGCTCTAAGAACATGGTGTTCACCAAAGAAGTCCCGGCTGACAAGACCATTCGGTTTCTAGATTTAGAAATTTTATTTTCACATGACGGATGCATGTGTTGGAAGTTTGCACCGACGTCTTAAAAGGCACCTCTACCTTTCAAATTGGCCCACTTGAAATTGGTAAAACGAAGCTTTGCAAATCTCTTTTTCAGGAATGCATTGAACAAAAGTTGTCCGCATGTAATGTAGCCAAGCCTGGTGGAACAAGTGGATCGGCTGAGAGCATCGGGGTTCTCGTCGACCGTTCTGCTGTCGGTAGGTGAGGAGCTGGCCAGGAAAATGAGGAAACCACTTGCCTAGCCACTACATGAGATAAGGAACATGGAGTTTATGCCGCATTTCCACAAGACGTCTCGTAGGCTGAAAAGAAGTGTCTCAGAAGTTTGGTGGATCTGATGTTTTCGCTCCCTGCAAGCTTTTTGGCATTTGTGCCCACATCTCAGGCGGTGGGTGCAAATGTGCCTGTTAGACCAGTCACCATACTGTGTTTAGCCAATACAGCGAAGGGGTGGTTTATTCCGTCTCCATGTCATGCAGCAACGTTTATATCAGCCAGACGGGTCAGTGTTTAAATGAATGTTGAAAAAGAACACTAAAACGTAAGATAGGGCACAGGGAGCAACCTAGCATTACATGTGAAAGAACGTAATGATTGCGAGCTTCTGTTTCACCAGACCAGTATTCTTGGCAGAGGCAAGTCAAGATTTCACACAAACTGCTTGAGGCATACTATATTGTTACGGCGTAAGAGCTCCAAGGAAGAAGACGACGGTATCTGGGTGGAAGTCGACGAAGTATGCTTCAAGCAGCAACCACCATATTGGCTGCTTCGCTATTCTTCTGCTGTAAATACTTTGTAAATATATTTGTACCATTTTGGTGGAGGTGCCAGGGTACTACGCAACACGGAACTTCGCAGTGGACATGTCCTGAACAGCTCCATCATGCCAACGGAAGGAGACGCTGCCTCCTGTGCTCCAACCGCGAGTCTGACTAGTCAGGCACAGCTTGTCATATTGACGCAGCCGTGCGACCCCGGTAGCTTCTGTGGTACCGATAGTGTTGACGTTGATGACTGGATTTCCAAGTACGAGCGTGTTGCAGCGCAATATTGGTGGGATCCCACATTGATGCTCACCAATGTATATAGCCTTCTACCTCTGCGGCATAGCAGGCGTCTGGTTTCAGTCTCACGAGGAAGATCTTACCAGCTGGGACACGCGCAAGGAAAAGCTTCGTGACCTGTTTGGCAGATCTGGCGGCCGCCAGCGCACTGCTTCGAAAGATCTCTCCTGCCGGGCACGAACTTCAACCGAATCGTATGTGTTGTACATACTTGACGTTTCGCCCTTTGCCATCGGGTCGATGCCGGCATGACTGAGGCAGACAAGGTGAGCCATGTGCTCAAAGGCATTGCAGATGACGCTTTCAATCTCGTGGTGTCCAAAGACTACTCAAGTGTAGACATCAAGGAATGCCAGTGTTTTGAAGAATCGAAGAGTCATCGCATCGCCCAGCAATTCGTCCAGCTTCCGAACACTGCGGCGACGTCATCTTGCGAAGACATTCAGCCGCTACCCTGTCAGCCGCTTACTAGCGACAGCGTTGTCCACGTTGTGCGACGCGAAATCGAGGCGGTGTCCCCGCCATCCTTCCTGACACACCCTTCCGAGGACCCTCGACCAACCATTTCATTAATTCATGCTGTTGTACGGGAGGAGCTTGCTAACGTAGGACTGCGACGTAGGACTGTGTGTTTGCTCATGCAACCGCGTGTTAGTCGTGTGCCATACCCTTCGCGAACACGAACACCGGCAACTTTTCATCGTTATCGGATCGTGACCCCGCCCAGTGGAGGACGCTGGACAACAAACTGGTCTGCTTTCATTGTCATGGTGTTGGACATATCTCCTGCTACTGTCACAATCAAGGCTTTTCGTCTCGCTTGTTCGGTGCATATCGGTGTGTCTGCAGTTCGCAACTCATGACAATGGACCATCCGGTGAAGCTACCACATCAGTCCGGCGCTCCAGCCGTTCGTCCTCCCCGCATGATCACGACCATCGCTCCCGCTCACCTCTTCCCCTTCGCTACACATCCCCTCACCCATCTGGACGCTCCCTATCGGAAAACTGACCAATGCAGCTCCCGGAGGTGCATTCAACCCCAGACCTGAAAACCCTCTCCTCACCCTGACTACGGACCAAAACCTGCTTGCTGTGGAAGTGGATGGCCTGCCTGTTGCTGCCCTTGTTGCTGCCGGCGCACACATTTCTGTTATGAGTTCGAACCTCCGTGCAAGGTTAAACAAGGTCCTAACGCTATCCAAGTGCCAATTTGTACGCGTCTCTAACGGAGGAACTCCGGCCATGCTCGGAATGTGCAACGCACGTGTGCACGTGCCCGACCACCACACTGCTGTCCTGTTCCATGTTCTTCAGCAATGTCCTCATGATGTTATTCTCGGTCTGGATTTTTTATCTGACCATTCAACGATCATAGACTGCTCAGCCGGTGTTGTACGCTCGACCTGCCTGATTTTTCCGAGGCCCCGACACAGTCCAGAGCAAGTTTTCGTGTGCCGAATTTGTTCGCGTTCTAGCTCAGGCATTAGTCTGTGTCACCGCTGAGCCGTGCCCCACTGTGCCAGATGTTGACTATGTGGTCTCTCCTTGCTGTAGTGTTTTGCTGTTGCACAACGTGTTTTTACAAGAAGTGGCCGCTGCCGATTCCTCTGCTCCACATAGTGCCAACAAAGTTCAGTCATCTCCACTGGAACACCGTGTAACGAAAATGATTGTCTCAGATATTTTGCCTTCCCAAGTCAACGACCTCTGTGCTCTGCTTGTAACATACTCTGACATATTTGACTTTGACGGTTGGCCGTTAGGTCAAACATCGCACGTCAAGCATCGCATACATACCGGTGATGCGGCTCCGATTCACAGGCGGCCTTACCGTGTGCCACCATCAGAGCGCCAAGTTATTCGACAAGGGGTCGACAAGATGCTCTCAGAAGGCATTATTGAGCCTTCTTCGAGTCCGTGGGCTTCACCTGTGCTTGGTGTTTCTGTGTAGACTATCGGCACCTAAACAAAATCGCCAAGAAAGATGTCTATCCGCTCCCGTACATCGATGATGCTCTCGACTGCCTCCACGGCACGATCTATTTCTCTTCGATAGATCTGCGCTCCGGTTACTGGCAAATCGCCGTAGACGACTTGGACCATGAGAAGACAGCGTTTGTTACACCTGACGGCCTCTACCAGGCGGAAGTCGATGAGGTGTGCTTCGAGCAACAACCACCATATCGGCTGCTTGGCTATTCTCCTGCTGTAAATACTTTAAATATATTTGTATCACTGTCAAAAAGAATGGCCAGACATGCATTAGTGAACCTTCTGTGGCCATCACAGAATAAGAGTGGCGATTTTTTATCGGGGCTTGACTATCAGGTGGTTTAGTCCACTAGTCAAAGCTAAGGCGCTTGCACGGGATCAGTGTATAGAAGCACGGGGATGACTCATTAAATGGATCATTAGTCCGGCGACGGTATGTCTACATCTGTGCCTTTTCTGTCTGTGTCTTGGTATGCTGGCTCTGTATTGCAAATAAACATGCAGGGTTTGTCCGGGAAGTAGTGGAACGGAACTTTGTAAAAAATATAACATTTACCTAATAATTGTGCAGAAAGTGGAATTCTGTTCAGCTCCCCTTGTACAGTCAGATGGCCTGCACCAAGCCTTGCACCCATCTTTTCATGACCCTTTTCGGGGTGGGGGGATTGAAGACGGTCCGAAGGAGCAACAGTTTTGTTGTGGCGTTGCCGGGGAAGCCATCATTGGTCAGGAAATCCATGACACCAAAAGCAGTGTAGCTCAGTGCAATTGTCTTTCTTTGTGGGGTCTCCAGCTAGCATAAACTTTTCTCATTTGAAGTCTTCTGTGACAGTTTCATGCACAACAGTTCCTGGCAAGTTTAGTTGTTCTGATATCATCTGCAGACATAATCTTCAGTCATAGTTCAAAAGATTTTGCACTTGCAGTGTCTTCATCACTTCTTGCCTTTGAAGTGTGCCCTGACTGTCTTTCATGTTGAACCTTCAACTTGCCAGGAAATAATTTGTGGTGCTCAAAAACAGTTGATTGACCCATGACATCATTCCCACAAGCAGTCATCCTGTCATGAGCCTCACTTGCAGCTCTACCCAACTTGATTCAAAACTTCACCACACAGTGCTGCTCGAACAAATGATTTATTGTGCATATCACAGGCCACCTGGAAAGGGGTTCACCTTAAACTCGATCTGTGCTATGTGAAGGCTTGGAGGCTGCTGATGACTGGTGCGCTCGTAACTAAAGCGCTCCACCGCTATACCAGAAAAGTAACTTCTCCTTCCTTGTTTGCATTTCAGGAAAAAATCACTCTTACTACGTTCCAGACAGACTCAGTATTCAGGTTGAGGGCAGACAAATGTTTGATCTGCTAGATTGTGAGTAGATTGAGGAGCATTATAATGATTATATTTCAGGTAGCCAAGTGTATGTGGTGCTTTTGCTGTAACTATGTTGATGCGAGTTCACTATAAGAGGGTTGGGGCAAGGTGGACACCTAGATACTGATATACGAGAATGGGCTGGAAAGAGAATGGTAGTTAAACGTCTAGTTAAATAAATATGTCATACAACTAAAGGCAGTTAACTTGCATTTTTCTCTGTTCAATGTCATTCGTCGTAAGGAACACCACTGGGAGATCTGATCGTGGCCTTGTTGAAGAGCAACATGGTAATAATCCTAGTGAATTGCTTTGTGTACGACACAGTTATCTGCATACAATAAAATACTAGTCATGGTATACCTGAAGGAAGGTTGTTAATGAAAATTAGAAATAAAAGTGAACCCAACACGCTGCCCTGAATTACACCTTATGTAACATCAGATGTATCAAAAGAGTAGTTGTAAATAACTGTGGACTCTTTATCGAATGAAGAGGAGTTACAAAACCATGAGACGATTATGAAGTCGGGGTTGAGGCAACATAGCTTAGCACTGGTGTTTTTGCTGCATGTTACTGATGAATGTTTAATATTTTTGTGTTACGCAGGGCAAAGCTGCTTTCTGAAATGGTGGATTTGCTCTTAGGCTCACTCAAGAAGCATAACGGCAAAGAAGACACAAACGCCAAAAGTATATATACTGCTGCAGTGCTTCTGCTGTTTCCACATGAGCGTCGAGCCCTTGCCTTACAGCTGCAACGCTTTGCAATAAACTCTCAACTTGCTAGTGAGCTTTCTTGCACACCTGCTACAAAGTTCATCCAGCAATCGGAGCCTCAGATGCCTCAGCAGAATGGATTTGGTGACAAAGATGTGTTGCCGTGCTGTGGTGAAACTGTAACCACTGTTGACTAATCTGGAGCCAGTTTAGTGAAAAGCCAGGAGACTGAGAATTTGTGCTGGAATGTGATTCATATCTTTTGTCCCTACATTTTCATTACACTTGAATATTCCTCTCCTGCAAGGTCATCAGAAAAGGTAACTGTTTTCTGCAGATTTTTCTCTTTCCTCCTCCTCCTTTTTAATGAATCTCTTAGTACATGTGGCAATCTGAGCATGGAAAAATGGTTAGATTTCCTTCACACAAGATCTTCGGACATGGTTGCCAATTACTTAACTCACTTGGAGTAATGATATTAGGATTGTCATGATGGCTATGCAGTGAAATATTTTGAGGCCAGCTCTGCTTGATTTTTTTTTTTTTTTTTTTGGAGTGCGAAAGCCCAACATGATTTGGGTGTCCTTGCATGAGTAATTTCTTAATTAAGTAGAATTCACCTAGTGTCACATCTTTTTTTTCTAAGTTTTCTCTTTCTTTGGGTTAGAAAAATAGGTATGTGTATGCTAGCATAAATTGAAAGGTGTCAGAAATAGTTCTCGAGTTTTTTTTACCTAACAGGTGAAAAATCTCGATAGCTTCTTTGGTTCTCAGTATAGCACATACGTGCACTTGCTGTTTGTATTTCTCCTTATTTTCAAAAGTGACCTTGCTTTTTATTTTATCCCTCACTGTTCATGTGAGCCCAATCAAAACGTAACGCGTTTGACATGGCCCGAGTAATTTGAAGTCTAATGATATATATTTTGCCCATTGCTTTCCCTTAAAGTGTGAGTTGTCACTGGCTTGAGTGTTGGTATACAGTCATGGCTTGGGAGCTTAGGAACATTAAAAAAAAAAAAACATTGCTTCTTGTGCATGTCATGGTTCTAAGACGTGGGCTCATTGTGATAAAAAGGGATCCTTTCTCAGTGTCAAACTATGATTTCCTTCAGTCAAGTTTCCACAGTCCTACTTTGCACTCCAAAAGGTCCCCATACATTTGCTACAGGGGGTGTCTTCTTTTCTTAATTGTGGAGTAGAAGCATTTTGATGTTGCTTTTGTGTCTGCTTTTCTTATCACCTCTATACATCCATCTGTGAAAGCTTGATGTTGTACATTGACTTTATATCGCTAGGTGTATTTCACAACTGGTGGCTGTATAGGTAGAGCTTGTGTACTTGAAAGTTCATCTCCATTTGTGCCATGCTTTCCTTGTTTTATTAGGGATCAACGAAAACTATAGAGCACACCATATGTTGCTGGAACTCTGGCATTTCACTTTAATTGTCCAATCGTTCGACAAATTTGTTAGCCTGCACATTTTTTTTTATGTCCAAAGTAGCGCAATTGGCATTAAAGTATGTTTTCATCTTCTGAAGATATTGTGAGAAGGCATTCACTATACACTTGCGGCTATTGGTGTTAACATTAAAAATTGTTGCTCATTTGTCTGTTTCATGTGCATTTTTTCATCGAAGCTTATGTCATGCTAAAAGGGACCGGCAACCAGTTTTTAAGGTACCTGTTTATTTTAACGGCAAGCTTACGGGTCGCAGTGTCTAATCATGCAATGGTGACGGGGAAAACTCCGTGAAACATTTGTCAGTTTTTTGCCTATGGAGTCTTACACGCAACACATGTAGCAAACAGTGGCCGGCAGCTGTCGCGAGTATGCGCCAGGTTCTGCCGCGACAGAGCGCATCCGCACGTCTGGAGCACGCCGTGGACATGCGTCGCGGTTAAAAGCAGCTTTTCGGTTTCCGCGAAGGCAGCGCCGCTTCTCACTGTCGAGAGTTTTTGAGAGTTGACAACCAGCACAGAGCATGCATGATAATCGGCCACAACAGTGAAATGTCGACCGTGGAGGTAAGGACGAAATTTTAACACGAAATTGTTTTAAGGCACGTTCACACCGAACGCGAAGCACGCAAGCGGGCAAGCGGATTTTCGTAGCGGCGAGGCGGCGAGGGCGCGCGGCTGTTCAGACCGACCGCGTTGATTTTTGCCTGCTCCGCCGCGGGGGCGGAGCCATCGACGAATCCACGGTGCACGTGCCGCCACCTCTCGGCACTAGGCGATACTGCCAATACGGCGCGCGCGCGCTTTTCTGTTGTTGTGGTACTACATTGTCAACATTGTCGCGCTGCCGTCAACTACGCGCTGGAGCAAAATGATGAGCTAGTCACGCCCAAGTCTTGCGCAATCTTTTTCCATATCTCCTTCTTGTACTCGGCTTCCTTATACCGTGGGTTAGTCTTGTCGTACAGCACCGGGTGCTGCTTGATGGTATCCAGCAGTAGCTCGACGGAGAACAACACAGCCGGTTCGCTCATGATGGAAGCCGGACTCTCGCTCCCTGATTGGCTGCGGCGAAAGCGGCCAACTTTTCCGCGCGGACAAAATCGGTCCGGGCGCGATCCCGAGAAGCGGCCGCGGATTTTCCGCTTTTGCGGATAATCCGCGTCCGCTTTCCGGATCCGCCTCTCCGCTTTCCGGATCCGCGCTCGGTGTGGCCGAGTTTGGTGACGTGCGCTTACACGCCGTAGCGTTCGTTCTGTTTCTTTTTTTTTTTTTTTCTGTAACTTGCACATGTATACCGCTTTTCTTCCTTTTGTTTTATTTCTCTTTTTGTGCGGAAACGAGCCTTTGAATTGCTTGATCCTCCTCTTCTTTCAATACGAATAAAGACGTTCGAAAAGCGATTTTTTTTTTTTTTGTCGTGAAATTTGTTATTGCGGACTATTTCGGGTATCGTGCTTCTTTTTATATAACGGCGTTTAATCGCAGGTGCAGCGATATTTGTGACATTTAGCCGAAGTGGTGTAGCGGTGCCGGTATCAATATCATGGAATCATGCTTGACCAACTAGCCTGCAAATCCACCCTATTAGACGGTATCAATAGTCGCGGCGCATGAGAAGGAACTGCCGAAATATTATATTATGTGGTGAGAACGGTACGTCTGTTTAAATGTTTATCTGCTTGAATTGTTTATTTGGCTACATTCTTCTATGAATTTAAAAAATATTTTTATTCCGCACCATGACTCACTATTTCAAAATTCTTTTCTGAATACATGCTCGTACAGCCTTTCATACAGGGCGTTTTTTTTTAGCTGCAACACATTTTTAAAATTAGAAAAACATAAATCGCGGGGATGTCTTGTGTACCATTCGGGTGTACGGGTTGGCGGCCTCTAGGTACAGAACAATTACCGCACTTGTATGCATAATTAGCGGAATTACGCTAATTAACTTTTTAATTATCAGCAATTGGTGGCTATAGTAAATGAGTACTTTGGAGCCCGTCCTCGACACTACCTGTCCCAACGATCAAATTTTGAATACCGGAGTGCATGTCGGAGCTACGCGAACAATTAGTTCCCCGTGGCAGGCTCCTTGAAACCGAAATCGGCCGGGAAAAGCGCGTCTGTGACGTCGATGTGGCCGCCCCCACGGTTTTCGTCACTCGCCACTCGCCCGTGGTCACCGCCGCTCCGGCCGCGCAAGAAGCTTGCGTTATCTCCTTATCTGCGGCGTTGGTCGCCGCGGGCGAGTGACAGTGTGGGTGGACAGTAAGAGCGACGGAATGGATACCACGAGAGGGAAAACGCAACAGAGGTAGGCAAAAGGTTAGATGGAGCGATGAAATTAAAAAGTTTGCGGGCATAAAGTGGAACCAACTCGCTCAGGATAGGGTGGATTGGAAATCGTTGGGAGAGGCCTTCGTCCTGCAGTGGACCTAAACAGGCTGATGTTGATGTTAAAACGACTATTGATGAAATAAAACTGGTTTGAGCGAGTTGGACCACAGGTAAAACAGCAGTGCAGCGGAGAGAAACGAGACCGTGCGCTTGGTATGCCTCTGTGCAGTTGAACTTCGGCGCTGTTGCGCTGCTGTTTGACCCAGAGTGATGGAGGCCGCGCAAGCAGCCATAATAAAATGGAATCATCTTTTTTTTTTTTTTCATCCGGAAAAGTGACACCAAAAAGCATGCACTGACCACTGGTGACAGGCTCAGTAAGAAACGCCGTACATACTCGTTTGTGTACACACGGAAGCTGCATAAAATGAAAAGTGTGCTATTGTTATTATTTTTGTTACTGAAAGCTTCTGGCTTGTCGCACACATAATTGCCAACTTTTGGTGAAAGAATAATGGCTTCCACTCGGGTGTGCTACGATGGCGATCGACAATCTCGGAGCTCATGTGCTGTAATTACATAGCGCATACGTGGATTTCGAGCGTACCACCCGGAGTAAACAAAAAGACGCTCCGTGTAACAGGAACGAATATTAAAGGCTATGATTTTCCGTGTTACACGCGCCGGGAACGATTGAAGAAACCGAAAACTGCCAACCGAGTACAAACCGAAAGTGCCCTGTAACAGAAGTGTTTCGAACATTATAAGGATATGCCTTCACCTCCAAAATTCCCTGCAATATTGCGAAGATTCCCTTTTTCCCTTTCGTCCAAAATGACGGTCGAAAATTCCCTGAAAAAGGGAAAATTCCCTGCACGGAACATCACTGCTTGTACCTAGCAATGGCGGACGGAGCCGCTGAAGCCGCCGGAAGTGACGCGCGTGCAAACTATGTATATGTAAGAACCAGAGTTCTTTGATCATGGTATGATTGAAGAACTCTGGTAAGAACAACAAAGATCCACGCATCTCCACGAAGTGAATCGTGACGAGTGGGCGAAGCACTGGGGATTGTTCACCGTAAATCACCCGTGACATTGACCATTCGCTCATGTAAATGAGTGATAAAAACCATTGGCTCTACATTTCACGGACCACGAAGCTGTGATAATGAAGGGGAACGCAATCCAGAACTCAACACGTCATTACAAATACAGTTACTACGGTACACACGCACTGTCGTGTGCATGTAGTAACGGACGGCGCCGGAGCGGAAGCGCGGCGATGACGTGAACCGCGTCATCGCCGCGCCAAGACGTCACTTCCCCGGCCATTCGCAAGAGGCTCACCGCGCCGCCGGCACTGACGCCACTCCGCGATGCGCGGGAAAGGGAAATCCAGGGGGCGCTGAAACCCGTTTACACTTTATAAAGCGAAATTCAGTAAAGAAGAAAAATGCACATGCTGTGAGGAAGATAGGGAAACGACAGAGCATGTTCTGATTGAATGCGGAAATATCCACCCAGGTGTACGTTTGGGCACCACCCTACATGAAGCCTTGGGTTTTAGGGCGAACAACGGGAAGCTGAACATAGCCGCGATTGAAATAAGTAAGAGACGGTTAGAATACTGGTGGCAGAAAACTAGAGAGAACGGACAAAAATAATTATAGGGAAAAATATGGAATTTCTGCCATAAGGGGCAGGGAACTGGGCTATGAAATTCCGTTTTTGATATGGCATGATCGATTTGATTGAAGTAAATTTAAAAGGCATGAGGAAAATTAAAAGAGAAAAAAAAAAGTTCTTAAATCTTCTTACGAGCCTGGTGGCGCACATGTCACCGCCCCGTTACAAAGGGGAAGCTCATAGCATCCATCCACGTTCGCTCGGTGCGAAATCGTCTGCTCGCCGCGCAGAAAACAGGCACGTTCACACCGAACGCGAAGCACGCAAGCGGGCAAGCGGATTTTCGTAGCGGCGAGGCGGCGAGGGCGCGCGGCTGTTCAGACCGACCGCGTTGATTTTTGCCTGCTCCGCCGCGGGGGCGGAGCCATCGACGAATCCACGGTGCACGTGCCGCCACCTCTCGGCACTAGGCGATACTGCCAATACGGCGCGCGCGCGCTTTTCTGTTGTTGTGGTCAGGGTGTCGGAACGAAATGTTTTTCGTTCCGGTTTTCGTTTCGTTCCGCAGAAAAATGTTCTGTTCCGTTTTCGTTCCGGAACGAAAAATAAACGTTCCGTAACGGTTCATAACGTTATTTTTTCAATAATAAGAACGAACGAAATACTTAATTTTATAGTAACTTTTAAAAACAACAAAAGATACTGAACTAATACATAAAATGCGATAATAATTGTTGGGGTTTTACGTCCCAAAGTCACGGTGTGACAATGAGGGAAGTCGCAAAAAGTTTCGAAGCAAGGACACAACATAAACTTGTTATTCATTTTTTCTCAAGTTTGAATCCCGAATTTTCGTCAAGGGGGGCACACGATTTCAGAAGCAGCAGGTCATCAAGTGTACTCGCCGATAAGCGAGACCGCTGCACTGACAAAACGAAATTGAGTGCCGAAAATGCCCTCTCAACGCTGACTTGTGTGGCTGGCACACCAAGGGCCACTTGTGCTAACATGTACAGCTCCGGTTGCCGCTCTTTGCGCTCGCCTCAAAATTTCAACACATAAGCGACGACAACGCCCTCTCCACGACGGCCTGTGTGAAAGGCACGCGAAACTCCGCTTGAATTTAATACAAACAGCTATGGCTGCCACCTTCTTGGTTTCCAGCATCATTTCAACGCATCTTTCTCTTGAAATACATGCCCGAGATGCGTGCTGACGTTGAACCCTGAGTTATGCATCATTGCTCACGTTGCATGACCTTGGTTGTTCCGGATCGTAAAGTCTTCCCGTGAACCGAAAAACGATAAAAAATATTTCGTTTTTGCTCCGGAACGAAATAATAAATAACGTTCCGGTTACGTTTTCGTTCCGGTCAAAAATATCGTTTTTTTCGTTTTTCGTTTTCGTTTTTCGTTCCGTTCCGACACTCTGGTTGTGGTACTACATTGTCAACATTGTCGCGCTGCCGTCAACTACGCGCTGGAGCAAAATGATGAGCTAGTCACGCCCAAGTCTTGCGCAATCTTTTTCCATATCTCCTTCTTGTACTCGGCTTCCTTATACCGTGGGTTAGTCTTGTCGTACAGCACCGGGTGCTGCTTGATGGTATCCAGCAGTAGCTCGACGGAGAACAACACAGCCGGTTCGCTCATGATGGAAGCCGGACTCTCGCTCCCTGATTGGCTGCGGCCAAAGCGGCCAACTTTTCCGCGCGGACAAAATCGGTCCGGGCGCGATCCCGAGAAGCGGCCGCGGATTTTCCGCTTTTGCGGATAATCCGCGTCCGCTTTCCGGATCCGCCTCTCCGCTTTCCGGATCCGCGCTCGGTGTGGCCGAGTTTGGTGACGTGCGCTTACACGCCGTAGCGTTCGTTCTGTTTCTTTTTTTTTTTTTCTGTAACTTGCACATGTATACCGCTTTTCTTCCTTTTGTTTTATTTCTCTTTTTGTGCGGAAACGAGCCTTTGAATTGCTTGATCCTCCTCTTCTTTCAATACGAATAAAGACGTTCGAAAAGCGATTATTTTTTTTTTTTTGTCGTGAAATTTGTTATTGCGGACTATTTCGGGTGTCGTGCTTCTTTTTATATAACGGCGTTTAATCGCAGGTGCAGCGATATTTGTGACATTTAGCCGAAGTGGTGTAGCGGTGCCGGTATCAATATCATGGAATCATGCTTGACCAACTAGCCTGCAAATCCACCCTATTAGACGGTATCAATAGTCGCGGCGCATGAGAAGGAACTGCCGAAATATTATATTATGTGGTGAGAACGGTACGTCTGTTTAAATGTTTATCTGCTTGAATTGTTTATTTGGCTACATTCTTCTATGAATTTAAAAAATATTTTTATTCCGCACCATGACTCACTATTTCAAAATTCTTTTCTGAATACATGCTCGTACAGCCTTTCATACAGGGCGTTTTTTTTTTAGCTGCAACACATTTTTAAAATTAGAAAAACATAAATCGCGGGGATGTCTTGTGTACCATTCGGGTGTACGGGTTGGCGGCCTCTAGGTACAGAACAATTACCGCACTTGTATGCATAATTAGCGGAATTACGCTAATTAACTTTTTAATTATCAGCAATTGGTGGCTATAGTAAATGAGTACTTTGGAGCCCGTCCTCGACACTACCTGTCCCAACGATCAAATTTTGAATACCGGAGTGCATGTCGGAGCTACGCGAACAATTAGTTCCCCGTGGCAGGCTCCTTGAAACCGAAATCGGCCGGGAAAAGCGCGTCTGTGACGTCGATGTTGCCGCCCCCACGGTTTTCGTCACTCGCCACTCGCCCGTGGTCACCGCCGCTCCGGCCGCGCAAGAAGCTTGCGTTATCTCCTTATCTGCGGCGTTGGTCGCCGCGGGCGAGTGACAGTGTGGGTGGACAGTAAGAGCGACGGAATGGATACCACGAGAGGGAAAACGCAACAGAGGTAGGCAAAAGGTTAGATGGAGCGATGAAATTAAAAAGTTTGCGGGCATAAAGTGGAACCAACTCGCTCAGGATAGGGTGGATTGGAAATCGTTGGGAGAGGCCTTCGTCCTGCAGTGGACCTAAACAGGCTGATGATGTTGATGTTAAAACGACTATTGATGAAATAAAACTGGTTTGAGCGAGTTGGACCACAGGTAAAACAGCAGTGCAGCGGAGAGAAACGAGACCGTGCGCTTGGTATGCCTCTGTGCAGTTGAACTTCGGCGCTGTTGCGCTGCTGTTTGACCCAGAGTGATGGAGGCCGCGCAAGCAGCCATAATAAAATGGAATCATCTTTTTTTTTTTTTTCATCCGGAAAAGTGACACCAAAAAGCATGCACTGACCACTGGTGACAGGCTCAGTACCACACCCTGGACAAAGTAGTATTTCGTCCACCTTCAACGCCAGGCCAGCATCTAAATCGTCGCTTACGCAAAACTCGTCCATCTTAACGCCACGGCAAAACACGCGGCAAGTATGCAAGTTTTCCTGTGTCGCAGCAGCTTCCATGGACGTCGAAAATGCGACGTGCTTCGAGACACGGACGTCACACGGCTCCGTGCCGGTGTGCCATGCAAAGCGAAAAGCAGTGGCATCACACGGAAGCTGAATCTTGCTGTGGAATGCCGACGGTAACAATTTCCCCCAACGGGCGCAGCCTTTGCGTGTTTCATCCGTGCAGCGGGTCTGTGCTTCGGCGGCTTCAGGTGGGTCGTTGATCAGAGCTCTGCGCTTCGCCGGTGGTATATAGCTGTTGCTCAGGTTTCTTTCTGCTCTCTTTTTTCGGTAGCTGGATCGTGAAATATGACGGTGCGTCCGGAAAAATTGTGGGAACAGCGTCCTCCGTAAGCGCCGGACGTCGCGATGGCGGTCGAGCTCGACAACCTCCCCGTTAAGCGCCTGAACGTTCTCTGAATGAATCGGTGGTCGAAGTGGCGAGAACACACAATGCAGGTATCCGAGAGCATCGTGTCATCCCTTTTGATATTCCGAGCCCATCCCTTCAGGCGAACAGGGTCAGACGAAGCGTGGAACAACGAAACCTTTTCTGTTGACTTGTAACCGCCTTTACAAGGAACAAAACACTGTCCTCTCTTTTTCCGAAGGCCTTGTCACAAATGTCCAGCACGTTGCATCGCATCAGGTCGTGGCACTGAGGCATAAACGTAAAAATACCGCGGTAACGAGGTAAACACTGCCGACACGTGCTACAGCAGACTGGCGACTTTGGTCTACATTCCTTTGGCTCCTTCGGCAAACACCCGCCTGAGAGCAGCAGCGCCACCATCTACCCCTTCGCCGAGCACCCAAACTGGTTTCACCGACGCTTAGGGAAAGGGCGCCCGTTCCCGACACTAGGAAAGCCTTTAAGGTGGCGGTCTCACTGCCGCCATGACAGTCGTAGTTAAAATTTTCCCGCTAGGCTACGTCACTCGGTCAGGGTAGCGGAGAACGGAGAAAAAGAAACTCCGGCCGGCTCCGGGTGAACCATTTCCAGCTTCCCTCCTCTGCTTCCCGCTGTGCGCGAGAAGGCACCCATTGTCCCCCTTCTTCACATCTGGACAATGCCGCAGCCCTCGGACCAAAACATCGCGCGGGGTGTAAATATTCTTCCTGTTTTTTTTTTTTTTTTTTTTGTGAAACATACTTTCAAAAGGTGGGGAGATAAGGAAAGTAATTACTGGTGACTACAGTGTCTGTCTTAGCTCAAGCAGCTGACATGAAAGAAGGTGGAGTGGGAGTGAGAGAGGAGAGCACAGAGGGTAGCTGTCTACATGTAACCAATAGGACACAATGCCTGCCACTTCTCCGTGGTCTGCGCTACTGAGCGACAAATTCTTTGGAAAGAAACTTCGGTGGAGACTCCGAAGTGCACGGTACCTGTCTGTCGTCTGAAGAAACCTGAACTGAAACACTCGCACGGGAAGGGGAGTGAAAGGAGGGAGTAGGAGGGAGAGGTCGCTTTCAGTGGCATTCAGGGGAAGGGCAGCGGCTTCCTCTTGGTGTGATGTGCCCCGCGACGAAACAGCCGACGATCTCGCAGCAAGTGCACACCTGTCGTTACCTGTCGATATCCCCAGCTTGAGCAGCGAAGACATTCGTGGCAATATTCAACGCCACATACGACAGCGGCACCCAGACCCAGCATCGTAGGAGTGGAAAAGCTACCCGCTGTTACCTCGCGCAACACGTTGCACTACCAACGGACGGCACTGCTGCGGTTGCACGACGGGTGCATGTGGACTCAATCGCGCACAAACAAACCCGTCAATTCCAGGTCTGCATATGCGCTCCCTATTCACCATCGAACCTACCTTTATACACGCAAGTGCCTTGGATGCGGAGCGATCTCGACGTTATTTCACGTAACGCTGCAATTTCAGCTTATGGTTATTCTTCCATTTCCTCTATCTAAATCCTACGAGGCTGTGCTGCGTGACGTGAAGCCCAGGTGGCCAGCGAAGCCTGATCCGCGTGGCACATAGCGTCGCAGCTGCTTTTGGCGCTACAGCTATATATAAAGTGAGGGCACCACCCTATATTCATTCAATGACCTGAACAAAAGCTCTCCCTCTCTCCTTGGCATAACAGTGCAATTGTGCAGTGACGGGTGACAAGCTATTTTGAAGAGGGTGCTTCAAAAACGAACTGCGAGATGTTGCGTGCATAAGCTAATAGCACACCTACCTCATGACCATATGTCCCTGCCCCCTACTCTTCCGTAGTCACCGCTCAGCGCTCTCGGTAACCGCGCAAGCGATTTTGAATTGCACACAAAACTTGCCTTCGCAGATTCGTACGACGATATCTGGAAAGTTACTTTCTCCATACGGTGAAGCGTGATAAGTTCGGCAAGCTACTATGTCTCCTATTGTACGCGACATCGGTTCAACAAAAGAAAGATTAGAAAGAAAGATTAGAAAAAGAAAAGCAGTGAGCAAGCCCTCGTTAGTGGGAAGTGCGGATGACTGGGTGACCTGTAGCACTCCAAGCATTTCTCAAATGTTGCGTGTTTCGACATCCAGTGAGGCGTTGGAACATGTGATAAGACAGTATTCTCGTTGACATATATGGTATTTTATCTCCGTTATCATCATACTCGCGTGGTGGTCTCATCTCCACATTTTCCACCCGCTTTTTCGTGTAAGCACCGCACCTTCGAAAATCGATCGAGCAGATTTTCCCGTCATTTCTTTTCGCGAAGTCTCAGAACACACATACACACACACACACACACACACACACACACACACAAAAAAAAAAAAAGGTTGCAGTGACGCTTCACTTAGCAAACGCGGGATTGTTCCAAAATATTTGGGCGCAACGCCTCCCTTGTGTACTGCGAGCAGGATGTTATAAATTTGTGGTCTTTGTGCGGACGTCTCGTGGTTCCTTCGAGACCAAGAGATTCGCAAGGAACGTTTGGGGCAGTCAGTCTTTGCTCACGTGAATTAATTCGTACGCGCATACGTTACGCGCAAGCGTTTGTGTGGTACCCCCTGTTGTATACATCGCTTTGGCTGTAAATGTGGCCGTTCACTCAAGGGTTGTTGGCTCGGTCGTTGTTGGCTGCGTTTAGTGCGCACCGCTCAAGAGCAACGTGCCGACCAAGAAATGTGATAAACACCAGTAGCGCGCGCGCGCGCGCGTGTGTGTGTGTTTTCGCCTTTGGTAGTGAAGACCGCTGCGGCCGCTCAAGACAGTAAAATGTGTTCGTACCTTTCATCAAACATCGGCTTCGCCTCTGCATGTGCACACAACTCTGGCCACACGCCTTCGCAGGAGGAAATGGCTCATGATTTTGTTTTCCTCTCTTGACGTAATCATATACCTCACGCACCACCGCAAAGATGCAATTTTCACGATGTTTGTGTCACAGCTTGCATAAAAGTGGGCATGGAGCAGAAATAATGCCGAGAAGAACGGGTGCATTTCTGTCCTACCCGCATCAGATGTAATTTCTCGCCGACTTTTGTGGCTGTTAGTGTGTTAGGTGGTCGGCATTGCTCGCCTTTTGTAGACTCCTCACACAGAAAAGGGACGATGGGCACGATACCGGATGCAGTAAAATAAATACTTAGGCGCACGAAACATGAAGCGCTCCTCAACACCACTGCCACAACGATGAAAGAGCCAGGCCTGCATGCGCGGAACTGCATGGACACTGACATGCGTAAGATGGAGGAGCGACCTTCTTAGAGGACATTTTAAACGCTTGAGAGAACTATAGCGCAAGTATAGAGGTGGGAGGGGGGGGGGGGGGTAGATATCCCCTGAATCATAACTCTCATCATGCCGCCAAGTAGGGAAGTACCCAATACGCCATAATTACTGCGGTATTATAACGTGCAAATCTGTATAACTGCACACCTTAGAGACTCTTGGCGTCGTTTTCCCGAGAACGAACCGAACTCTCGGCCCGGCGTCGACGGCGACCTGCGGTTTGGGCTGCTTTCTGCACAGCTGTCTGTTGTGACCGACGGTGGCTTGCATGCTGCAGCCGCGCGCGTATCTGCGATTCACTTCTTCAGCACCGGTCCGCACTTTTCGAGGAGGCGCCATCAGGTATATCGAAGAGCGAAGTTGAAGAAGATTGTTTCATAATGATGATGTTGATGATGCCTCCGTAATGGGTTCAGAGCTACAAAGCGGGCGGCCCTGTGTTCTTTCAAGTGATTCCTCGCACTCGTTATGCAATCCCCTTTCCGCGACGTGTAGTGGCGTATTATTATTCTGCCGTGTAACATTGCATTTGTTAATACCATTCCTCGGCAGACCTTATACCTGTTTAGGTCTTTTAGCGAAGACTTTTCAAGCACAGGCGTGGCTCAGTGAACGGTAGAAATCGAATACTGAGCCACGCCTGTGCTTGAAAAATCGTTCACGATTGCCGGTCCTCCCTACGACATGTTCATAGCGCTTGGTTTATACAGCCTATAGAGATCGAGACTGTGTGATCGCCAAGCGGAAAACCCACGTTCCACAAGATCATTCTACCATGAAACTGTAGCCTACGAAAGAAGTGTGTATGCGGCTCAAGAGTCGCCGCCTGAATGGAGGCACTTGTTAGACGCATGCGTGTGTTTGCCTGATTTTCTAGTGTCGAGACGTTCTCTTCCAGATTTTTAACTTCAATTGTCATTTCCATGTAATAAAGATAAAAAAACAGGCGTGACTCAGTAGAATGCTCGACTGCCACGCAGAGGGTGTAGGTTCGAATCTACGCGGAGGACGTGGTTTGAATCCTCCTCGGTCCTTGTTATTTTTTTTTTCTGAAATTTGCGCGATAGCGGTTACGGACACCGGCGGAGGCGGCGGACAACTACGGCGCAAAAACGACCCTTGTTGTGATCTCATAACAGCCTACGCTGTAATAATAATGGCGTATACGCTTCGATACTAACAGCAGGGGTCGGATTACAGCACTCAGTGTAGCAGAAAATGCGGCAAAAAGTGTTCATTCGCCCGGTGTGATTGCTTTGTCGTTACCAGTTTGTGTGATAATCACAGATAAAGTGAGGCGTCCTCCCGTCGTAGGACGTGAAGCGGAGGAAAATTAGAGATGTGGTTCCACACGGTATCAGTACTACATAGGCTGTTCTTGTTTCGACTGTGCTTGAAGATTCGCCAGGCTGGAACAGAAGCCAACTGTGGCAAAATCCCGCACATGAAACAATGAAGCCATACAAACAGTTCATCGCAACCGCAAAGTGTATGCGTAGCATTGTTGTACATACATTTTCGCGCTTTGTAGAACGCTTTGTTATGTATGTGTACTGTGCTTTATTACAGTAATGTCTGTTACGACATAATGCAGAAGTTAAATAAAGTGCACTATTACGGATGACTAGCACACACATGCACGCTCGCACGCTTTAGTGAAGACAGTAAATGAAACAGAAGAAACTGGGTACCCTTTTGGCAAAATTTTAAGTGCGAATGCACTTTATAAGCGACCCTGAATCCGCCGTCCCATAGCAACGGCGCGAGGAGCGTAGAGGAGCGTCTGTAGCAACGGCGCAGCGACGTCACACCCCACGTGACTGCGCGCGCTCCGCCTCCTCACCGCGGTTTGCGCGGGCGCACCGCTCTCCGCGGCGTGACGTCACGGCGCGCTGTGCAGCTGGCGTCGCTGTGCAGCTGTGTGTGTGGCGCCGGCGCGTCAGTCCGTATATAAACGTCCGCCGGCTGCCGCTCGCTCTCTTCTCGCTCGGCTCCGCGGTCGGTGAAGTCTTTCGCAGTATGGATCTATCGCAGGCATCAACCTCGACTGCGATACATCCAACAACGAGTACAACGCAATCGAATGCGAGCATTGCACGCATCGTTGAAGAATTGCAACACCAATAGGTGCTGATCTGTAGTGACGTGTGTAGAGTGTGTGTGTGTGTGACGTGCTCGGCGATGTGTGCATTTATGCATCTACGAAATTGCGAGGTGTAAATAAATAATACTTCGTGTATAAATGTGTGTGTGTGTACAATGCATCATGACAACACTTTAAATTCATTAATTACACTTTAATCATAACTTTACTCCCCCTCATAGCATCACCCCGTGCATTCGCACTTAACCATGTTCACCCTCGGGGAAATGCTTTCTTTTTTCAAAGGAATTTTACAAGCATGATACCTTCCTATATTCTTCAGGTGTTGGAATATAAACAGCTCGTAGACAGCAGGCAAAATCGCACTCGCGCACATCCGTGCACGGACGACAAGAAAGCCTGTCGCATTTATTCCATCCACCCTATAGTCGCAGTGAACAAGAATGCAGTTGTGGCCATGCGGCATGGAAGTCAACCGCTGAGCTAATAACATGGAGGAGGCCTGTTTGTTGATATCGAGAGCCTGTACACATTTTTGGAGCACCCCAATTTTCATACATGGCAGCCTCATGTCGACAGCACCAGGAGAACAGAACTTTGCTGAGTATTTGTAAACAACCGAAGAGTCCCTAAACGGGGGTCCTTTACTTCATTTCGGTTGACCAACGTTCGCTTAGACAACCACATCGTATCTAAAGCCTTACCTCATCCTTGCAAATTGCCAACGACAGGAGGAGTCACACGAGAGAAAAATAGTGCTGGTTGTCACATGCACAAATAGAAGAATGGGGCTATAGTTGCACATGCCCCGGAAGCTTTGTAATTCGCTTGCTTACGGTACCCTTTTCAAAACAGAAAAATCATTGTTGTTCACGCAGTCAAGTGCCACGCCTTACGGGCTTACTCCAGACACTGCAGAGAGAGGTGGCTGCAGGTGAAATAAAAGAAGAGACCGCTCGCGCAAACATGGAGGGGAGCATAGCTAACGCTCGTGAGCAGCGACAGTCGCGGCGGTCGCCCTCAGGCCTGAATGGAAAAAAGACACATTTCAAAAACCGAAGAGAGAAAAAAGAAAGAAAAGAAAAAGACGGACTAGCACATGCATGCACAGACATACGCACCGCTCCGAGAGTAGGACTAAGGACAGCAATTACTTGCTCACTGGGGGAGCACGAAGGAGAGAATACAGGAAGCCAGAGGAAAGGCCACAACATTGTAGTGTGTCCACCCCCCACCCCTAGACCCCCAGTCTCACCCCCCTCTTTTTGTCTATTGCCAACATTCTGACAGCTGCTGAACAGTTCTGAAACCGAAACTGACATGGTTTGGTAACAGAAACTGATAACTCAGCGAGAATCATTGCAATATATTGAAATTTTCCTGTTGTGTTTTAGTTGGATATGTAAAAATTATTGAAAACCTGTCCTGGGGTACGTCACGAAAGGGCAGTGACGTCAGCCACGTGACCCTTGCGCGCACGTGCGAACGGACTGGTTGGCAAAACATTGCAGTGTTCGGCGTGATTCCATGCTGCCGTACGGGTGGATAGCGTTTGTACTCGTTTGTTTTGTGCGCGTGCACCTGGCCGCTTTGACATGGTGGTTAGCTTTTGCGATGGAGGATGTCCCACACGCGCGATAAAAGGCAGCGGCACCGGGTCCTTTTTTTCGTTTTTTTCCTCCTCGATTTCCGAAGTCCAAACGACACAGTGACAGAAAGCGTGGGTGCGAGCTGTGCGCTGTGTAAAAAAGCAGCCGTCAGACAGCAACAGGATTTTCGGATTACATTTCATCGCTGGTAAGTGCTAGCCTGTTACCTAGAGCTTTTAGGCGTTTTTTGTTATTTGTGCTTCCGCAGCATTTGTGAGCATGTATATTTTATCAACTCGGGTGCCCCGGTCTCGATTTTCTGAGCTCCCGTGTTGGTAGCTCACGTGTTTGCTTTCAAGAGGACTAGCCCTGAAACCAAAGAAAAAAGTGTGAACGTTTTGAATGCACTTTGAAACGGAAGCATTCCTTCAGTAAGGGGTAATTCCGAACGTTGTGCAGATTTTCTCATTTCGCGCTCACTTCGCTGCAACTTGCGTCGGGCTAGCACTCCAAAGGAAACTTCTGTTTGTGTTTTCGGACGCGATAGACAGTACCAGTTTCGCCTGTTTTCGACCGTATAAAAGTTTAGTTCCTGAGCAGAAAGAACAGAAGGAAATGCAAATGAGTGCTACAACTCAACCGGCCATGCAGGTACAGTGGGAAGTGTGGGCGCTGCCTGCAGCTCGTAGGGCACGACGGTCGTTCTCCGTGAGGGTGTTTGCTTTGAAAAACATGCATTCCATGCCTGGTTGGCAAAATATTGCCGCGTTCGGCGTGGTTCAGTGCTGCCGTACGGATGGACCGTGTGCGTACTGGTTTTTGTGCGCTTTACCTGGCCGCTTTGACATGGTGGTTAGCTTTTGCGCAGTAGGATGTGCCAAACGTGCGACAAAATTAAGGCAGCGGCATCGTTTATTTTTTTTTACTCTGAATTTCCGAATGACAGTAGTCGATGGAAAGCGTTGGTGCCGCAGTTCGAGACAAGCACTAGATGCACGTGGCCTTTCACTAAGCCGTATGCTTAGAGCGATCAGTAACGCTTCATGGCATCTGCGTTGTACGGGCCACGCATGCTAGCGAGGTACACACAGAGCCGAACGCTGGGTCAAGGTTTTAGGGTCATTCTTCCATTCCGATATGGTGTAGGGGTACGGATACTGCATTCCACAACTTGCAGCTTCTTTTTGACAAACCGCCAGCGCGCACCCTCGGGATGGGACAGCAGTCATGGGCACGTTACCAGTAAATAATAACAGTGTTACAGTTACAGTTACGTAAGCCAGAAAAGTAATTATGTTACACTTACTCAGCTTCCAAAAGTAACTTGTTACAGTTATTGCTAAAAAGTAACGTCGTTACTTTTCCGTTACTATACAAGATTAATACACCGCACACAAAATTATGTAGTTCTTTCAACGGAAACCTATGAAGGCGTGCGGTTAGTTGAATTTGCTCGTAGAAAAGTGCCAGATAGAAGGAATGGAATCCGCTCACTCAAAAGCCCAACACCAACAATCGTTCCGTACGCCTCATTTTCTGCAACTTTTTTATTGATTGTGGAATTTATTTACAAAGGAAATGGCAGATCCCACGTGCAGTGGAAATCAAGGAAATGCGAAGCATGAGTCAGGAACGTAAAATGGAACTGCATTGTTGTCTCGGTATACCGACTTTTTGGCAGCATATGAAATTAACGAAACGGCCGCAAAAGCACCAAGACTGTGGCATGTAAACCATGCCGCTCATGACACGCATGTCACGATTCTAATGTTATGGCTTGTCATTCACGTTCGTCATGCAGTCGTGCACGTTCCATAGCAACTTTGTTCCACGTCCCATAGCAACATCCCATTAACAAAACAAATGCACAAAGCGCACGCTCCCACCACGGCCGGTCTGGACGCGCGCGCTCGCTCTCAGCGCGTCCAGACCGGCCGTGCTCCCACGTACGTGACGCTCGTAGGCCAATAGCGACGCAGCGCCCCCGCCGGAAAGGGCAGAGGAGAAAGAAAAGAGAGGGGCGTTCTTCAAAGCATGGCGCTACTCAATGGCTGCTCATGATGAAAAAATAAACAAATAATCTCCTCCATAGCGCTACTTCATGAATTTCAGGGGCTTTAACGGCGCCTTGAGGGGCCATATTAAGGTCGAACCACACGTACGCTTCTGTACGCATCCACGCACGCGCCGACGCGCGAAACTCTGCCGCGCCTGGCGCGGAATAGTGGCTTGCAACCCCACGTCGCGTGCGCCAGCGCGCGTTCACTCCGGCTATGCAGACGTCGGCGTAGCAGGTACCGCTTCGTGCCGATATACTGATACAGCTTCACGCTACGCGATGTAGGCCTCGCCACAATCCCATGGCAGAGGTGGTGCCTCACAAGGCCACTCCACACCACGAAGCACCGCTAGACGAACACTAGAATCACCGATTATTGCGGTCTTCACGTCAATGGTGAAAAATCCTGGACTCATCGCCACCGGCAAGTTGTATGCTTCAACCGGATACCACCCGCGTCCAGGTGGGCCCACTTTTCGGCAACTTTTGCGAGTTTGATCTCCACACCGACGCAACGCCGCGCCATAACTCATCGCGGTAGGCCTAGCTCCGCAACGCCCGGGTTTTCCCGGCGCGATGGCGGCCGCCACCACGGTTACGGGCTATGACCCGACCTCACTTCAAGTTGTGACGATGGAGACCACCTCCTCGAACCAAGCTATGCCCTCGGAGAACGAGTACTTAGCCGACATGGTGAAACTCTGGGAGCGAAAGCAATCCCAGCCGCGCGCCGGCACCCGGCAAAAGGCGGCTGCTTCCGGCTCGTCCTCGCGCCCTTCCGCAGAGGGTGCGCGCACTGCAGGTACTTCTTCGCCGAAGCATCAACTCAAGTGGCGACCCCGCCGTACGCCTCGTCTTTCCCGTGAAGACTACATCGTTGTGCTGAAACCTCGCGCTCCTTTCGAGCTCAAATCCGTCCTCCCGTGCGATCGTGCAGGCGACGCGATACGTACATACCTGGGAGGACCCTCGTCCGGCACTCTCCACGTGTGGCCAGTGTGGGACCAAAATGTTCTTGTGTGCAGTGTCACCTCATCATCTATGGCGCAGCGCCTACTTGGGGATATACAGTTGCTGGTGGGAGACCAGCAACTCCCTTTTCGAGGCCATGCCAAGGCGTCTGGGGAAATTTGCCAGGGTGTCATCACCATCAATCCGGATGAAACCCCGCAACGCATCAAATCGGAACTTGAATGGTCGCAAGGCACTATCCTGGCGGTCCGCAAACTCGGTAACTCTACTGCAGCGGTGGTGACCTTCGAGGGCACGAAGGTCCCGCGCTTCATCTTCTACCACAGTGTCGTGGCGTACGTACGCCCCTACAAAAAGACCATCCCCGCCTGTACTCTTTGCGGCACCATTGGGCATCGACCCTCGGCCTGCCCGCGACCCACTCCCGGTCGCTGTACCCGCTGTGGCACTCAAGTTCAAGTGACTCCGCAAGGACTAGCTCAACATGAATGCAACCCGACCTGCCTCCTCTGCTCCGGCCCTCATGAAACCGGTGCTCGGGGATGCCTAGGGAAGTACCGGAAACCTGCACCACCATCAACCCGAAAGCCGTCAGCACCCCCGTCAGCGGGCCTGCAAGCGGCTTCCCAAGCCAAGCCTGGATCACCTCTCAACACGCCAGCGACCCCACCACCGGCCACCGCAGTGCACTATCCGCCGCTTGTCACGGCATCACCTCAGGTAAGCAGCCGGGCAGGGATGACTGCTCCTCAGCCTCTTCTTCCCTCCCCTCCTCCTCCTTCCCCAGAGCTCTCTGCTCTACGAAAACAGAATGCCATTCTTCAGCGGCAAATCGCAGCTCTCACTAAGCAGGTCGCAGCTCTACAACTGCAACAGCAGAAACCGGAAGGGCCTCCCAGTGCTACCCCACTAGTTGAACCCGCTGTGCCTAAGCTTAATTCTCCTGCTACGCCCAACCCGTGTAGTACTTATCCCGCTCCCCCGACCACGGCGCCGGCTGCTCCTGCAGCTCAGGGGTCACCTCCGAACCTTTCTCCTATAGACCAAACCCTACCACTAGAGGACCGTATTAGTCGCCTCGAAAGCGCTGTCCTCAGCCACATGTCTGCCATTAATGTAGAATACATTGTAGCTGAGGTGGTTCAGGCGGTTCAGGCCTGGGCTCTCACCCAGTTTCGCACCAAATCAACGCGGTCACGCTCGGCTTCTACGGGCAGCAGCTCTGCCCCGCGTCGACGCAAAGTTGCCGGTTCGTCCTCCCCGGCCCTCAATCCGGCTTCCATCCCCCTTCCCGCTCCACAAGGCCAGGGGCAGGGCATGGAGGATGACCCATAAAAATTTGGACTTCCATCATGGCGACTCCACCATCTGCATCTTTAACATCCTCTCAATTCGAAATCATACAGTGGAACTCCAGGGGCTTCGGGAACAGGCGAAAGCGCGCACATCTTCTTCTCTTTCTTCAATCTCGGGGCTCTCTTCCAGCCGTCGTTGCCCTCCAGGAATCCGGCCCAAACCCTACCCTCTCAAGCTACTGCTCCTATATTGGCGGTACCACCACCAGTTTACTTGTTCACAAGTCATATACAGCTGTTCAGGTCGATCTAGACCTTACCCTTCCCTATGATTACTGCATGATCTCCGTTCTTCCCCAAAAGCGCGGGGCTCCGTCTATTCATATACTTAACGTGTACTGTCCCCCGCATCTGCAAGGGATCACTTTCGCGGACCTCTTTTATCGGGCTCTCCAAGTAGCGGCTCGACAACCCCTAGTCGTGGTTGGAGATTTCAACGCTCCTAGTCCGCACTGGGGATACCACTTTGAAAAGGCTCGGGGCCGCAAGCTTAAAGAACTCATATCCACTCTTGGTTTCACTCTGCTCACTGACCCAGTGCATCCCACACGTCTGGGAAATTCGGTGACACGCGATACATGCCCAGATCTCTCACTCACGCGTAACATTCGACAGGCTACATGGGAGAACCTCGAGGACACACTTGGTAGCGATCATTTTCTGCTTAAGATCGCCTTCCCGACGCAGAAAATGCGCCAAATATGGGGCAAAGCCCGCATCACGGACTGGTCAGCATTTCGCACCAAACCCTTCCCCCTCTTTTATCCCCGCAGGACTACCAGGCATGGGCATCATACGCAGCAATCATACACCAAAAGCGTTTCGACCTCCACCTCCGCCCCTGCAGTGGATCCTCACCTCCTTCACCTGTGGGAGGCACGCCACAGCCTAACCCGCCGGTGGCGACGATCCAAGCTAAATCGTAAGCTTCGCGCCCGCATAGAAGCACTTACAACAGAGGCGGCGGCCTACTCTGCCCAGCTTGCGGAAACGAACTGGATCGATACCTGCGTAAAAGCTGCAGGCCAGATGAGCTCCAAGAATACGTGGCGACTCTTTCGGAGCCTTCTGGACCCCTCAACCACCCGTGGGGAAACCCAACGCCAGCTTCGCCGAGCCTACTATGCATATCAGGGCCCGACGAGCCAACTCGCGAATGACCTCTGCGATCGGTATCTCTGTCGTACCGTAGACCCGATGGGCCCCGAGTACGTCTACTCCGGGCTCCCCAACCCCGAATGCGACTCCCCCTTCACACTTCCCGACCTTCGGGCGGCGTTGGCCAAAATGAAGCGAGGTACTGCACCAGGCAGGGATGGCATTACAGTCACTCTCTTGGCCAACCTTCCTGATTCAGCACACCTCTCGCTCTTACATTTGATCAATACAGTATGGGAGGGCGAACCCCTACCCGTGGAGTGGACCACTTCGGTGGTCACATTTATTCCAAAACCCGGCAAGCCCGTCAGCATTGAGGCGTTGCGCCCCATCTCGCTAACCTCTTGCACGGGCAAACTAATGGAGACCATGGTGCGAGACCGCCTCTCCGCATATCTGGAAAGGAAAGACGTCTTTGCTGACTCGATGTTCGGGTTTCGCCCTCATCTGTCTGCACAGGACGTCCTTCTCCAGCTCCAGCAAGACGTCATTGTACCTAATACTATGCACCACAATGACAAAGCCATACTGGCCCTCGATCTCCGAGGCGCCTTTGATAACGTGAAACATAGTAGCATCCTTACCAACCTTAGCGCCACGAATTGCGGCTCTAGGGCTTTCGGGTACATCTGCTCATTCCTCTCACATCGCACCGCTTTCATCCGCATCGACTCTACCGAACACGGTCCGTATACATTAGGCACCCGCGGTACACCCCAAGGAGCGGTCCTCTCACCGCTTCTCTTCAATCTAGCCATGCTCCAGCTTCCTAAGCTCCTCGCCCAGGTTGAGGGCATACATTACGCTCTATATGCGGATGATATCACCATCTGGACCAATTCAGGATCCCCCGCAGAAATTGAAGACCGCGTACAGCGTGCGGCACTTATTGTAGACAAGTACGCCTCGTTGTGCGACCTCGAGTGTTCTCCTACCAAATCATCTCCTCTGTCGATCTCATCCCTTCCGCCACCTCAAATATCTCTGCCGTCTGGCCCGATACCGGTCGTCCCAGAACTCCGCGTACTGGGCCTTCACATCTCCTCTAATCTCAACCCTGGCTCTACCATTGCGCGTCTCCGGCGCACTAGCGAGCAGGTTAGCCGCATGATTCGGCGGGTCTCCACCAAACGTGGCGGCCTTCGCGGTCGGCACTCCCTCCGCTTGGCTCACGCGTTTGTGACCAGCCGAGTCCTGTACGCTACTCCCTACCTTCGCTTGCGTCGCCACCACGAGAATCAGCTGGACGCACTGCTCCGCTCGGTTTACAAGCGAGCGCTAGACCTTCCCATCGCTACCTCCAATCGCCGCTTTGCGGCCTTGGGAGTACACAACTCGTATTCCGAGTTGCGGGAGGCCCATCATGTAAATCAAATCAATCGTCTGTCCCAGACGGCTCCTGGGCGCCGCCTTCTGGATAGGCTCTCACTGAATCCGATCTCTACCCCACCTCCCGATGCCTCCGTTCCGGAGCTGTGGCGGCAAAAACTTCGGGTCGAGCCTCTTCCTCGCAACATGGATCCCAGTCAACACACAGGCAGACGCCTAGCCCGAGCACACTTTCTTCACACTCGATACTCCGATACCCCTGGCGTTTTCTATGTCGATGTTTCAGGACCAACCCACTCCGGGCACTTTACGGCCGCAGTGATCTCCGAGGGTCACCACATTGACGGGCTCTCTTTCCGCTCACCAAATGCAACTCAGGCTGAGGAGGTGGTCATAGCTCTGGCCGCCACTGATCGCACAGCAAGGGTAATTATTACGGACTCGCGCTTCGCCTGTTCCCGATACCAGCATAATACTATAGCTTCTCTGGCCGCCCAGCTTCTCCAGGCGGCCTCATGGCGCTTTCACCCCCACTCCATCCGCATTGTCTGGTCCCCTGGCCACGCTGGTCTCCCCGGTAATGAAGCGGCTCATGCCGCTGCCTGCGTCTCTCTTTCCCAGGCCGTTACCCCCTCCGATCCCGCGTCTCCCCCAGGCACCTCAGCTATTACGCAGTACCGCGAAATTCTCGATTATTATCGAACCTCGCGCCGTCTTTACCCAGACCCTGCACGGGGCCTCTCTAAAGCGGACGAGCGACTCCTGAGACGCTTGCAGACGAACACCTTGTTGTGTCCTGCGGCCGCCCAGCACTTCATGCCGGGTATACACGGCTACTGCGCGCACTGCGGGGTCCTGGCCGACACCTACCACATGATTGCAGTATGCCCTGCCCTACCTCTTCCTTTTTCACCCCCCTTCCCCCTACCCACAAGAGAGGCTTGGGAGGAGTTCCTGCTCGGCTGCTCTACCCGGGACGCTCAGCGCTCCTTGGTGGCGCGCGCCCGAGCGGCGATCATCTCCAGTGGACTTCCGGAATAGGGAGACCACCCAAGTGCATCTTTAGTGCAACTCTCTGTATTTTCATGAATAAACGTTTTTCCACCACCACCACCACCACGAACACTAGCGCGCATTCGATGGCGCCGTGCACGCTGTAGCAAGGTGCACGATAGGTCACGCACGACGCGAAGTGCAACCACGCCCACGGTGACGGGAGGCACCTGAGCCCAATAAGTGCTTTAGTGTGCCTAGATGTCTTTAAACAGTGGTCGAAAATCAATATATGAGTACAAGCGTAATTGTAATTCATAGACATTTGCTAATTAAGCATGAAAAGCAAAGAACAAACAATCGAACTGGTGCAGGAGTAAAGCCACGTCGTAGTTGCGCATGTATACAGGACTCCAAACGCGTGTGGGACGCGTGAAATCGAGCGCGGATATCATAGGTGTTCTCTGGCCGGGCTTGTTCTCCGCGCCTAGACGCGCCCAGAGGCGCCTGCGCCGTGTACGCATGCGCAGTTAAAGGCCCAACCAGAGGCATGCGTCAGCACGCGCCTACGCGTCAAAAGCGTCAAAAGCGTCGCCGCGCGTCACCCTCGGAGGGGGCTGACGGACCGAGACGCGCCGACGCGAGGGTATCTAGCAGTGTCGTATAGGTGTTCTGTGGCAGTGTCAGATATTTTCGCCTCGCGCACGGCTCGCGTCTACGCGCCTGCCACGCGCCAACCAATCAGAGGCCGCGGAACCACCCACGGCTAGGCCTAGCATGGCGGCCGCCGCAGTGCAGCCGCGAAGACACGGCGGAGTTCTGGTGAAGCGCGGAAGCGTTTCGGAATTAACGCGTCGTCAACCGTAGCCCACAGCGATACGATCAAGGACCGCGATTGTCGCAGGGTGATATGATATCGTGCCCACCGTGATTTTGCCAACAGTTCCAGCTGACCTTCCACCGGCGTGAGTGCGATCGCTGCCGAGTCAAAACATCGTCGACATCGTACTGGAGACTGCTGCTGCGCCTGTGCTTGTGTCTGTGTTTACTTGTGCTTGAAACGAGTGGAGACATGCTTTCGAATTTCGAAGGCTGGACCGTCACCTGTTGCTAATTCAATTGTGAGCGATGTCAGTAACTAGCGAAGGCCTCTGGCGCGGCCCGTCGACTTCGCCCGAAGGGGCACAGTTGAGAAACTCGGGTGACGGATGTTGATGTTTCTTTGTTTACGTCGCAACGTAAACGTTATAACAACGCCCCTGATCGTGACCGTGTGTGGTGCTTACGCAAGAATGTTGAACCGCTGCATGTTTGTTTTCAACATCGGCACCTACCACCATCGCTGCCAAAGGTGGACCGCGCCCTCGCCAGCACTTTCCGGTGATATCTTGCCACGAACATGAGTGTATTGCGCACTCTACGACACTCAAACATTTGTTGATCCGAGACAAATTGTTTAGGTGTAGTGTCAAGCCAGCAACAACGGACCATCGCTTACGGCTGCGATCAGCTGTTACCGGTGTCGTTGCTGTGTTTAGAATTCAAGCTCGAACGTACACGAAAGTGGTGTTTGAAAAAGAAAATTGCATGTACGAAGAAATGCTGCTTTTGCTCTTGTTCTGCTTTCCTACAGTGCACTGCACATTGGCACATGCGTAGTACAAAGCAAGGTATGTGCAATACCTTGCTTTGTACGCTGTCTGCTCTGACAAACACACGGACAGAGGTGTAATGCAAGAGCAGGTATCATTCATCGAGTAACGAGGATCTAAAGAAGATTGCTTTTTGAGGGTTGTTTACATAGCGTGTTTTTTAGCACTTGCCGTCTCATCAGAGCTTGTGAATGAGATGTGCCTTTTTAAATATCAAATGCATGACAATTTAAAAATGTGAGGACAGCATGGCCCCAAATGTACTCGCATTATTCGCTGAATAAGCAGTGTGCAATATTAGAGTACTGGGTATCATTGAAGAGACACGTAGGGCAGTGGGCAGCAATGGTAGCTAATATAAACATTGGGCTGTGTAAATTAGGAACAGAATTCTGATAAGGGCTATGTAAATGACAGCTGGTTTGCCCGAATGACCTTACATTATTGCACAGATCTATCCTGTGATTCCTATCATCAAGTGCCATATCTATAACCATCAACACCTATCTGCCCATTCATTGTTTCTTTTCTTTTTTTTCTCAGCACCGTGATTTGAAACAGAATTATTTTTTGACAATTTCAAATAACAAGATCAGATTTACCATCTGATATAAGGAACATATAAGGAATAACATGGCAAGGATTATTCAATTTTAAAAGTTTGTGCGTTTTCCCACATATGCTAGTACTCATGCACTTTTAACGTGGCCGAAATGCCAAGAATTTCAGCTTCTCAATGTTAACAACTTGCAAACCTGTCTGGACAGGTACTGTATTGCATGTTTTCAAGTGACATAAGTCGCATCATATGGTTATGAACACATGTTGTGTCAATAAAGGCCTCTCAACCAAAAATTGCTCATAAAGGCGTCCTACAGCTGTGCTTGGTCAGAATTATAGAGGCGATAGCACTCATATCGCACAATTAAGCGCGTCTTGTGTTTACAAAAGACCTCTGGCCACAAATAATGCTCAAAAGTATGACAGAACAGTACTGTCTGAGGATTTTGCTTGTAATAGAAGCCACATTGCAATGTTACAAGCACACCTTTTTGTAATCACTAATCTCTCTTTGAATTGCTGTCAAATGTCCTAAAAGAGTGCTTTGTTAGTATTTTGCAAGTAATAGTAGTCATCGTGCACACCTTTTGGCAATAAACGACTTCTCATTCATGAATTTCTCTTACAGCACTACAGAACAGTGCTTTGTTAGCACTTAAGGAGCAACAGTACTCGCATCATACAATTATGAGCACATTTTATGTTAATGAAAGACCCCTCATCCACACATAGCCCCCAAAAGCATGCTAATGGAGCGTTTACGTAGAATTTTAAGAGTGGACAGTAGTCACACAATAAATTACAAACATGCCTTGTGTTAATAAACAATTAGTGAATCACAAGTAGCCGTCCAAAGCATTCTAAGTTGCATTTGGTTAGAATTTTGTGAGTGATGGTAGTTGCATCACACGATTGTAAGCATGCCTTTGTTTATAAATGACCACTTAACCATGAATTTCTCTTGAAGCATTTTAAAACAGTGCTTGGTTAGAATTTTAGGAATGACCGGAATGATAATTATCATGTCAGGCAATGATAGGCTTGTTTTATGTTGTTAGAGGACACTGACCACAAACAAACTACCAGAGAGGACTTTACAAATGAGGGCTGCCCATGATTTTCTACCTATACTGTGTGGATAGGCAGTGACCCACAGTATGTGTATAGTTGGTAACAGCCTCAGCAAAACCTAAAGATGTTGGCATATGCCTAATGGATATTTAATATATATATAAACGAGGCTGTAGTTTACATAGGACTTCAGTGGTCAGAATATAGCAAGAGATATTTGGAAGTGACATGCTTTGATACTATTTAAAATTGTGTAGGAACCGCACCCTCTTGCGCCTTAACTAGGTTTGGCCCTCGGATAGTGGCGGATCATCACAGTCCAGTTATTTCGGCCATGCTTACATTATCCCCAATATTGTACTGTAATAAAATTGAATACTAAGGCTTCTATAATGTTTATTTGCTATGCAAGCACACAATGTACGTTGTGCTTGCCATCTTTCATTGCTGTTGTGGTAGGACCCGTGTCGACATTAAAGCTTTTTTTCATGATAATGACAGAGATACTGTGCAAACTTGTTTGAATCAAGGTGTGCACTTCCTTTTTCAGCTTAACTGTCTCTGCATGAGTGCACTATTCACCTTGGCAGGACATGGTCATCTTGAAGCTGACCGCAACAGTAGCTCATTATCAGCAATCTGTATTGGTGCTGCTTATCTCATTAGCAGGTGAAAATCTACTGTTGTGTGAAAGGTCAAGGCAGGATCCTATAAATAAACAATGAAAATAGTTGACCACATTCATTCAAAGTAAGGTGAGGAAGGAGCAAAATAATGTGCTTGGTTGATGATTGGAGCTTCTCAAAGGTAGCACATATAAGAACCTGTTACGCATATTTTGAGGCATGAATATTAAGGATGAACATGCAGAAAACAAAGATAATGGTAAGTGGCACGGCGAAAAAACGTCTATTCAAGGTCGAAACCCATACATTAGAAGTCGTAGAAGAATATCTGTACCTAGGACAGCTACTTACTGGAGAACCCACCCATATAAAAGAAATCCACCGTAGAATAAACATGGGATGGCACGCATACGGCAGACATTCACAACTCATGAACGGAAACCTACCACTATCACTCAAACGGAAACTATATAACTACTGCATCCTGCCAGTACTGACTTACGGATCAGAAACCTGGAGAATTACAAAGAAGCTAGAGAGGAAGTTAAGAACCGCGCAGCGGGCGATGGAACGGAAAATGATAGGCGTTACACTAAGGGATAGGAAGACAGCCGAGTGGGTCAGAGAACAAACGGGGGTCGCCGACATAATGAACGATATTAAGAAGAAAAAATGGACATGGGCAGGCCACGTGATGAGAAGGCTAGATAACCGATGGACAGTTAGAACGACGGAATGGATACCAAGAGAGGGTAAGCGCAGCCGTGGGCGGCAGAGAGTAAGATGGGGGGACGAAATCAAGAAATTCGCAGGCATCAAATGGAATCAGCTCGCGCAGGACAGGCAAGGATGGCGAGGATTGGGAGAGGCCTTCGTCCTGCAGTGGACATAAAATTGGCTGATGATGATGATGATGATGATGATTATGTTGATGACCGTAATATACAGAAATGCCACCTCTTCGCCTATGTGAAATCCATCAGGTACTATGCCTAATATGTAGGGAGAGAGAGAAGTAGACTTTATTTATACACGCCGGCTGTTAGCCTCAGATGGCGGCTCGAAGTCCTTGAACTCGGGCGGCATCTTGGGCTTGCCGGACGGCCCAGAGCTGTTCCTCCAGTTCTGAACTTTTGAGGGCCGCCTCCCAGCGGCGGCGTCGCCGGTGAAGAAGATCCCCGGCGGTCCCCGCAGCCGGGGCGACAGCGGGAAGGAGCGAGCTAGTGGCTTCCTGTGTCACAGGCGCGTTACGAACGGCGGCAGTTTCAGTAATTCCATCACACTCCCAGAGCATGTGTCGCAGCGTTGCTCTCCGTCCGCACGCTTTGCACGCATCGGTCTCGTAGAAGCCTGGATAACAATGGCGTAAAACGGCTGGGCTTGGGTAGGTGTGCGTTTGCAGTAAGCGTAAGGTTACAGCTTCGTTCCTGTTTAATTTAACATGCGGTGGCGGGAATTGGCGTCTTTCGAGTCTGTAGTGCTGGGTGAGGTCTCTGAATGTGGTCAAGCGATCACCCCACGACCACTGTGATTCTTGTTGCTGCGTGTTTGTTGTATTGTCACGATCCAGCAGGTCCGACAGCCCGCTCTCGGGGGCGGAGGCGGCGGCCACGTAATCGGCCGCGGCTCGGTGAGTGAGACCTCGAGCCACGGCGTGGGCCGCCTCGTTGCCCAGGAGCGGGACGTCGGTGTGTGCCGGGGTCCAGATGAGGAAGACCGTCGAATTTTGGTGCTGTGAGGGCGACTTCGAATCACCGTCATCACAAATTTTGAGTATGCGGGCCGCTTCCCACGAGACGCGGCCGCGGGCGAAACCGCGGACTGCTGCCTGCGAATCGCTGATCACGACCTCGGCGTTTGGCACCGCGGCGAGGGCTAGAGCAATCGCGGCTTCTTCAGCCGCCTCCGTGTGTCTCGTGGTCACAGTGGCGCACGCGAGGCATTTTCCTGTGCGGTCAACAACCGCGATCGCGTGTGCGCTTCTCCCTCCTCCATATCGCGCGGCGTCTACGTACACAACCTCTTTACTATTTCCAAACTTCGCTTGAAGGTCGCTAGCACGTTTGTTACGCCGCCCGACGTGGTGCGTCGGATGCATGTTCTTTGGAAGCGGCGGGACAATTAGGCGGTCTCGGAGCGAGGCCGGAACCGCTGTCTTTTCTCCATGCTGAGTGTCATACATAATTCCGAGGGACATGAGGATGTGTCGACCTGACTTCGACCTGGATAACCTTTCGTATTGCGCAACGTTGTGCCCTTCGATTAATTCATCGAGTGTATTGTGAAGGCCGAGCTCTAGAAACTTGTCGGTACCCGCGTTAATTGGAACGCCAATCGCCCTCTTGAACGCTTTTCGTATCATGCGTTCGATCTTGTTTTTTTTTTTTCGAGCCTAGCCATTTGAGGTACGGGGCAACGTATGTTATGCGAGTTATCGCGTACGCTTGCACTAGACGGATCGCGCAGTGTTCGCGCATACCGCCGCGTCTATTCGTGATGCGACGCAAGAGCCGGATTGTGTCATCCACCGAACGACACAGTCTTCGCACTGTCTCCCCGTTATGACCGTTCGCCTGTAGGTGTAACCCCAGGATTCTAATTTTGTCTACGTGCGGTATGGGGGTACCGTCTGCTGATACAACGCGTATTTTGGAGTATTCGCGTTCATCGTCGCGTGGGGTTCTTCTACCTCGGCTTGTGGGTCTGTAGAGCAGGAGCTCGGACTTGGTCGCTGAGCACTCGAGGCCCGTCCCTTGCAGGTAGTCCTCGACAGCATGTACTCCTGCCTGCAGCGTTTCTTCAACGTGACCGTCGCAACGTCCTCCGGTAACCTACAGGGTTATGTCATCCGCATAGATACTGTGTTGCAACCCTTCCACTTGCGTTAATTTCTCAGGAAGTCCGAGTAGAACTAAATTAAAGAGTAATGGTGATATAACCGAGCCTTGTGGCGTACCCGTCGATCCCGTCTCAAATTCCGACGATTCCACATCGCCGACGACAATACGTGAGCGCCTGCCAACAAGAAAATCTCGAATGTAATTGTACGTCCTCTGACCTAGTCCTAATGTGTTAACTCTGTTTAATATTACTTCATGTTTTACGTTGTCAAAAGCCTTTTTAATATCGAGGCCAAGGATTGCCTTGGTGCAGCTGCTATTGTCGTCAACAATCTGATGTTTTAGCTGAAGCAGTGCATCCTGTGCGGAGAGATTGCGGCGGAATCCTAGCATGGTGTGTGGGAACGCGTCATGATCTTCGAGAAAGTCGCTGACTCGATTGAGAACTGCATGTTCCAGGACTTTGCCAACGCAAGACGTGAGAGAAATTGGCCTTAAATTCTCGAGCGTTACTCGCTTGCCTGGTTTAGGAATCATGATAACGCGCGCCCGTTTCCACGCCTGGGGGAGGGAGCCCCCACGCCAGCACTCGTTGACGTAGGCCACTAGTCGGGAGATTGACTTGTCGTCTAAATTACGCAGCGTCTTGTTAGTAACCCGGTCCGGGCCGGGCGCCGACCGGGTATTTAGTTCGAATAGAACTGTCCGAATTTCCGCTTCACTAAATTCCTCGTCTAATTTGTCATTTGTGACTCCGTCGTAGTCGGGATGTTGAATGCGCTGGCATGCTTTAAAGTAACGGTCACGTAATGCATCGAGCAAATTATCTCCTTTGTAATCTCTTATTAGCCTACGAATCTTGTGGCCTTGAGCGGGCCGGGTCTCCTCCGGATCTAATAGGTGCCGAAAGAAGCGCCAAGCGGAAGCCCCACTCATCAGCCTCTCGAGGCCGTTGCATGTGTCTTCCCACTGTGCCCTACACACTTGGAACGCGTGTTCCTCTATATCTCTGTCTAATTGCGCAATGCGTTTACGCAGCGTCCTGTTGTGTCTTTGGCCTTTCCACCTTTTTTGGAGTGCGCGTTTAGCCTCCCACATGTGTAGGAGCCTGCTGTCGATTACTTCGAGGTTCGCTTCGGGCGGGACATCGCACGTTGCCGCATCTACATCCCTTCTGAGCACCTCGGTCCATTCTTCGATGTCCGTAATCGGCTCGTCGCCTCGTCCCCCTTCTTCTCGCGTCTTGCGGAACGTGTCCCACTTCACGAGTTTGAGGTTGCGCCCTTTGCCCTGAGGGTTAGAACCATGAGTGCGGGGGCCCGTGTCTATCGTGATTTCTATCAGCGAGTGGTCGCTCCCCAAGTCCTCCTGCGTATTTTGCCAATGTGCTGCAGTAACGTTCGACACAAACGCAAGGTCAGGTAGCGTGTCTACACTCACGCTGTTCCCTCTGCGCGTAGGATTGGCGGGGTTCGCAATGAGCTCAAGCGCTAAGTCTTGCGAGACTTCCCAAAGGTGTTTGCCTTTGGGTGTTTCTCGCTTGTAGCCCCAGGCTCCGTGGGGAGCGTTAAAGTCGCCCGCAACCAGTAGAGGGTCGTCGCGGGCAGCCGTGCGCGCCCCCCGGAGTAGTTCCGCAAAACGGTGCTGCAGCGCAGGTTTACTGTACACGTTAAGGACGAAAAGCCCTCGGCCGCGCTGAGGAAGTATTTCAACGAATACATGAGGTATCTTAACGCTCTTAAGTTCGCGTTGTGCCACAGTGACATTACGTCGAACAAGCACGGCAGCAACCGGCGATGAACGCGACGGCCGCCTCGCAACCACCGCGGACGCATCCGGCGTCGCGCCATCCGCCGCGCGGGCTGTAGCCCGTTTTCTTTGCCTGTTGTCCGTCGCGGCCGCGTCTATGGCTTTGTACCCAGCTAGTTTTACCGGAACGTTTGTTGCCTGCAAAAGGATCACGTCCGGTTTCTTCGCGCGGGTTCGTATGAATTGCTGAAGATTACCCCGCTTCCTCTTGTAGCCCCGGCAGTTCCACTGCCAGATCGTGTAATGTTTGCTAGTGTCTGTGTGATTCTTTCCGTGTTTAGCCGCCATGGTGATGCCCGTGTTTAGTGTAGCCCGTCGCCGTCTAGGTGACTCGATTGTTGCTGAGAGTGCGCCTCCACATCCGCCTGCGTATTTTGTTGCTGCTGCTGATTCGGTTGCTGTCTAGCGTACGGCTTGTTTATTGTTCTAATCGGTCGACCCGCAGCTGGCGGGAGCCTCGCCTCTATATCGTTTATGCGCGTCGATTGCGTGGCGAACATTTGTGTCATGTGCTCAGACAGCTTAGCAATCGCGTTATTGAACATTTCATCCATCTGTGCCATCTGTTTTGCAAAGCGTTCATCAAGGTTCTTCTCGATGTTGTCTACACGTTGCCTTAATTTTTCGTAACGGCCGCAACGCTTTTTGTTATCGGGTCTTGCGGGATCTAGAGCGATTCTTTTTCCGGTAGGCGGGCGGTTCTCGCGCTCGTCCGCCGTTTCCACCGAACTACTCTCGTCGTCCGTGTCCATCCCGGCCGGTTCGGGCCGCGACGGAGTTGGCGATAGAGGTGTCGATGGCGTCGCGTATCGTTCCTGCAGCTGCGGTTGTTGCGGTCGCAGAGCGGCGCCTTTCAATTTGGAATTTTCCTCTCTAAGGAGCGCGTTTTCGCGTCTCAGCTCGGCAATCGTTGTTTCCAAAGGCCTTAGGCGCTGTTGTAGCGCTCGCTCTATCGCTAGCTCGAGCTCGCTCCCACCGGCACCAACGGCGGCGGGGCCACCAGCGCGTCCCTCCCCAGCGGCGCCGGCGCCAGGAGAAGCGGCGACGGCCGCCCAGCTCACCTGGTGCACATTGCCGCGGTGACCTCGTTGCGGCTGCTGATTTCCTTGACAGACGCAGTCTTCAGCTGAGACGCCCGGACCTCCTCCACCGCGCGTCCTGGACTTGCTTCTCGACCTCGGTGCCCGGCTGCGAGACCGGGATTGGGATTTCCTTGAGCCGCCGCTACTCGAGCGTCCTCTTCGGTTATGGTAATAGGAGCCTCCGCTGCCACAATTGATGCTGCTACTGGAGCAACCGCTGTCATATGCTGCGACCGCTTCCTCGTCTCGTCTTGTCCTCTCCATTTGGCGACGCTTGATTATGTACGGGGTCTTGTACCTCGCCTTGCAGCTGCGGTCTCCCGTGAAGTGATTCTTGCCACACAGTTGATACTGCGGTTCACACTGATGGTCAGGAGGCGGATTGGTGCTTCTGCATCCACGGCAGACCTTGTTATTGGGGTTTGGGCACACATCAGCGCGGTGTCCCAGGCGTCCACATTGATAGCACACTTCAATGTGCTTCCTGTAGAGGGAGCATCTGACGAGCATGGGGCCGTAGTAGACGTACCTCGGTACGTGGTATCCTTCGAACAAGACGACTATGTTATCCGTAGTGCCCATGCGCTTCGCGTGCAGTACGCCGGGGTTGCGCAGCGTCACGAGGTTACTGACAATGTCCGCCTGGGTTTCGGTCTTGGAGATGTTCTTGATCAGGCCCTTGGAAGTGTTCTCCGGGGCGGCTCGATAGGCGTTCGCCTCGAACTCCCGGTCTCCGATGCGAAGCTTGCAAATGGCTCCATAGCGTATGGCTCTGTCCTCGGAAGGTGTGCTGAGCACCACGACGTTCTGTTTAATGTTGATACAGATGCTATCTTCTTCGGCCGCTTCTTTGCCTATACCGGCTGCGTTACGTAAGCAGCAGTAGATACGATCCGTGCCGTAATCGGTCACGTTGAAGCCACCTCGAGGGCGTACGACGATTTTGTAGTCATCTGCCGGTAGCGCTGGCATTCGGCTCGCCATGGCAAGTTTCTGCACCTGGCGGGCACATCTTCTTTTTAGTTGCGCGGCCGTGGCTCCAGCAGCGTCTATCCCCATAGTCGACGTGGCCGGTGTCTCTCGCTGGCTCTGCGTCTGATGGTTTTCCGCCGACTCGGTCGGGCAGTTGGCCTTTTTCTTCTTCCTGACCTCGCACCATCCGGCTCCCTCGGCGAAATGTTCCGGCCCAAGCTGTTTACCTTCTACCACTACGACGTCCATTTAAACGCTGTTGAACGCCTGACACGTTGTCGTCTGAAGTCGGGAGCTCCGAGGAGATCAGGCGACAAGGGAGGCTTGGCGTTCCCTACCGCCGCAGCGGCAGGGCAATGGCGGCGTTCGTGGAGACGCTAGGCTTAGCGTTTCCCGCCTGCGTGGCGGAGCAAAGGCACCGATAATCGACCAAGAATGGCCCACCTGGCAAATCTTGGTGTCGGCGTAGAGCTTGAAGCTTCCGCTGACCGCTGGTAACAAGAGCTATCTCGAAACGCACGATAATCCGCCAAAAACATAGGAGAGTTGCGGAGCCGACGCGAAGCACGTCTGCACTCCGTGGCCCCCTAGCGGATCCCCCTAATATGTAGGGAACCTTAATTTTTACTGCTTACAGCAAACGTCTAACTTTAAAAAAAATATTTTTCTGTCAGTAGCCATAAGTCAGTGTACTGGGCTCGCACATTTCACCAGTACATACAAAAATTTGCATTGAACATTATGAATGTGTGTACGTGACTGATAGGACATGACATCAATAACATGACATGGATTAATTCAGGATTAATGATAATGAAATTGTGTGGTGGTACACGATTAGAGGGCACTGAAGCAACAGACGCAAGGGACAAATGCATAGAAACACACTGGGACACTGTGTGTCTGCGCATTTCTCCCTTACATCTGTGCTTCAGTGCCCTGTGGTCATGTGTGATTTGCGCCAACTGCCCGGAAGTCTTAAGATGTGTAGCGTTTACCTTGCACTCCTTGGCCAGGGACAAGAGGTGGGCGAAGAATATAATACCCTTATAAAAGAGCGAAAAGTGTGGAAATTGTACTTGACGGTTGTCTATGATTGAGGGTATCGAGTTGACATTAAAAATGTTCAGTTACCTCAGTAATGATGACTAATTAATTAAAATGCTCATTGTACTCTGGGCCATAAAATTAATCGTATCCCCACTGTGAATGGTTCTAGAAAGATGCCATTTCGGGTTCAAGTATTTCCTATGTATAACTTCATGAGTGGTCGGAATCGAACCCACGACCTTTCCCAGATATTGGGAAGTCTGGTCATTGCTCCACTGTAAATATGGAGACAAATATGTTTTCAGATTGAATTGTATTTAACGTTTAAATGATTAATTTGATAATCGGCTGGACTGGAACCCGCGACATTGCCGAATGGAGAGGGGGCGGTGGAAGGGGGGCTGAGTGGCCGTAGATCCGCTGTAAATAAAGGTAGAAAGATGCCGTTTGGGATTTAAGTGAATCTTGGATTTAGGCATTCAATTTCATCAATGGTGAGACGCTCACACGTGGCCTTACTAAAATACAGTGGTGTGCGTGCTCGTTCGTGGGGAAAGGGGGAGGGGGTGTACCTTTGAGTCAGTGACAAATTAATAATGTAGCTCCGCTTCAAAACGATCTAGGAGAGTGCTGCTTGTAACATACGGTCCTGGCGCTCATGGAAATCGAAGCCGCAACCTTCGAGGGGTCGATCATTTCGCTGACACAGAGCGAAGGCGTTGACAGCAAAAGGAGCAAGCGCTGATATAAATGACTTGTGTATACGTTGTTGCTGTAGGTATTGCGATTGCAATTATTACTTAAACAGTCAAAACAATTGTGCGAGGTGCACATTTTGTACCTTGTGGGGCCGCGTCCCGCTCGACGCCATGTTTTTGCACGAAATTCCTCGCGTCCCTCTCTCCCAGCTGGACGCGGCGGCGACCCACCACTGTGGAGGGCTGGCCGCCTCGCTCCATATGGTTTTAACTAGGCTGCCATTGGGCAGCGAGAAATTCTTAGAACGTTTGCGCGTTCTGGCGTTTCGGGTTTTGGAGATGCCTGGGAAGAACACGCTGGGACTTGGAGAAGTGCGCACGTACTTTTGGGACCCTCCGGCCGACCAGGCCATCGGTCGGATGGCGTGCTTCTGCGAGCCCCAGCGACCACGGCGGCGACCTGCGACCGACGCTCCTGTCTGTATGTTCTTCTTCTATTTTCCTTTTCCGAGGGCTCGCGGTCGCGGGTGCGCTAGCCGGGGTTAGGCTCTCCTTCCTTGCATGGTTATTTTTGTGTGTTATTGTATGTTCGCGTGCTGTTATCGTATTTGTCCTTCGTTTATATTCGACTTATTCGGCCTTGTTATTGTTTGTATTATTTTAACGTTTATTAAATCACCATGCACGGAGAGTGACGCCTAATGTTCTCCTCTTTAGCCGCGTGCGACGGTTCGCGCTGCCCTGCCTCGAGTCGGGCCGCGGGCCGAAGCGCGCGGCAGCGCGGCGATGGCATGGCTGAGATAGCGAGCGCGCGGACGCGACGACCTCATTCTCTGCTCGTCGAGTGCTCGAACCCACTGCGGGGGGTTGCTAGCGGCGATGCCGCTGCTAGCAGTAGTAATCAGAAGAGTCACCCCTACAACCTAAACGTATTCTATATATCTAGGAAAGCATGCGGACAGCACGGAATGAAGTTCAAGCATCAGTGCGCCTCAAGCAAGACTCAGGAGCTAGCGCCGCCGCGCTGACGCGTCGCCGCGTCTGCTCTGTGGTTGCGCGCCCTTCCCCTCCACCGACGCGAGGCGACGCGCCTGACGCGTAGGCGCTTGCGTACGCGTAGCGACGCGTGCCTGTGGTTGGGCCTTTAAGCGAATGAGCGCGCGCAAGTAAGCGCATGCGCATCGCACGCGTCTTAGAAGCGTACGTGTGGTTCGGCCTTTAGTCCTCTGACGGCGCCGTGCTTCGTTGCGCCGCATGCATTGATATTTCGCTGGAGGGCGCTCGTACTTTGGCTTACAGAGTGTGGTAGCATGTTCTCACGAGTTGCTTCAGCATGGCAGAGGCTTGACTGTCACCTGCGAGATGCCGCAAAGGGCCCAGGAGCCAGGCATCGCTGTTACAATTTTCTTTCCCGCTTGTACTCTGAATAGTTCAAGAAACAGGGAGCAGCTTTGCAACCGTCTTCAGCATCGCTGGCTTTTATAGCCACCGTCGGTGAGGTGAACTGAACACATGAAGGGCTTAGCTGTTACTTGGCTTCCAGATACTTCCTTTGCCGCTCGTTCACTGTCACGTAAGTGTTTTTTGCCATGCTTTACGATGCTTTACTTCACAGGAAAACTTACGACACTGAATCTTTTGCTGCGTTTGTAGCGCACACAGCTGCGCAACAGTTCCGCGTCGTAGCGCCATGTACAACACCACGACGGCCCGGACACTATCATAATATATACCACTCATGTGCATAAGAAGTGTAAGCAGCATGCAGCGACGCTTGCATAGGAGTCGTTCCGCGCGCCATTCCGGAGCGAGAGCTGCCCATAGCATTGACGTCCCCGCCAAGAAAAGCGGCCCCAGCTGTTAACTTTAGCTTCACAGCCCTGTCCTCCGCGTGCGTTCCATCCAGCGGCCGTGCCGGTGGCACGGAGAGGGCAGAGGGGAGAAGCAGCATCACTATAAGGCCGCCCAATCTGCAACCCTACTTAGGAGCACAGTTTAATTTTTGTTGACAAAGCAGCGCTCTCGTCCGATCTGGCAGGCCTTTTCATCCGTTCCGAGTAAAAAAAACTTGGAACATCTCCCCGAAGGGAACCCTGATGGGATGCGAAGCAGCAGCGTTGCGCACCGGTGGCGTCACGGGTTGAACGGCGCTAAAGCGGGTGTTGGAAGAAGTTTGAAGCGAAACTCGGTGTAGCGTTTACTCGTGTAAACGTTTGTTTGAAACGTAGACACGGGAGGCGAGCGGGCGTTGGAGCCGGCTTTAGGAGCCGGCAGCTGCGGGCGCTCAGGCGGGTGAGGGAGAGAGTGACGTACGCGCGCACCTGCGAGGGAAGCGTGCGAGGGGAGCGTGACCTACTTGGCACCGCTCCAACACCTGCCACGCCGAGGGAAGCGCGTTGCCTTGCGCTTGTGCGGAGGAGGATGATGATGATGATCGTGGAACGGAGGGACAGCGTTATACAGGCTAGTCAAAGAGCTGCTTCGCATCTAAAAGAGTTGATAAGCAGGAACAAAGTTGGTGGCAAGCGTGTAAATGTACAGGTACTCCATCCATCGTCTAGACACCCAGGGACAGAATCTCTAGGGATTTTCTCGATGGCGGCGCCGTTGCGCTGTCAAACATGTCGCCTACGCATGTTTCTATGCCGAGCCATGTCGGCCACGGTGAACTGTTGTGCCGATGGTTCTACAATTTTCAATCTTCAGTCATACCCTCAGTCTCTGTGTCGACTGATGACCACGCGTCGCGCAGCTTCATTGGCGCTCTAACAGCGTAGGTCGCGAGTTCGTCACCCGTACCTACTTCGCCGTGGCCACGTTCGATAGACCGACGACTTCGTGGGCAAATATGCAGCGATGACACGTAAGTAATAGTCCCTGTTATTTGGAGCTTTGCCCTGTTACGTGCTATACTGCATGTAATAGCTGGAATTGCCGGTGTGCATATACATATCGCATGGGCTGTCAAAACCTATGCTGCAGGTCGTCCTATCGCGAAAGAGTCCGGTGCATGCTAACAGGCAAGTTTGCAGATGTTAAGGCGCCATTCAGTGCATTTGCTATCGGTATTGGCGATTTTTGCTAGTCATTTGGTGTCCTTGTTCTTGTGCGCAACGCTTCAGTTCATCATGGAAATGTCCATTTAGTTCAGTGTGCTCTCGATGGCCCAGTGGGAAAGAGCCTGTGCACCGTTCTCATTCTCCATATGGTAGTTGCACCGCTCTAAAGCTAGCTTATCCTCGCGTTCTCACAGTGCTCACCGCCGCAGAAAGCTCCTCCCTCCTGACATTGCGTACGGGGAACCAGCCTGGAGTTCCCACTAGGGTGCATCGATGCACGGGCGCGGGCGGGCGCGCATCAAGGCACCCTAGTTCCCACGGACATGCAGCACCACCCTATCGGCGCGGTCAGCGAAACTTGACAAATGGCTAGCGGGGAGCATGCCGCTGTGCGTGATATAGTGAAACGAATAAGAAGCAGCCTTTAAACCGGCGTTTTATGTTGTAAGTCGATGCAACAACGAAGAAGGCTTTTATTGTCAGGGAAATTATGCAGAGTACAAGCTGCTGGCTCCTTTCGGGGCTGCTTCCCGCGAATGCGCAGACGTTGGTACTCTGCAAAACATCGCAAATAAGATTTCACTTTGAGCTGGCGTTGCAAAACATTCAAAGAAGCGCTCATCCCAGCTTGTGCAAAACTCACGCTACATTGTATGCGTATATTCTACGTTGTCACGGACTGCTCACAGCGCGTTAGAAATGGACGACTGATAGAAAAACCGCGTTGGCGAAGCATATTCCGTTACTGATTGAAGACGTACGACAAGTTTGTTGTTATATTGACACGTGCGATTATTTTGGGGGAACGCCGTTATCACTTTCCTGTGACACGCGCGCTTGTTTTGGTTGTTTGCGGGGAGCGGCGTTACCACTTACGCGCACCGCAGGCCGCGTTTATCTTGCAAGTCGCTTCGGGAACCGTGGCGGCCGTTCTTGAAACTTTGCATGCCTGACGCGCGCATTTGGGTGTCTTTTAGAATTTCAGAAATAATGCGAGAACGCGTTATGACGCGTGTGTATAGAAGACGACGCATTTTGCCGCTTATCAATTTTTCCGTCGACCGACGACTTTTCACGCCGGCCGCTGTCACTTTGCACAGCGATTTGCTTTACTTTGCTGGGCACAGGTTCGCCCAATAAACAGTTGGACTGACAACGTCTTGAGTTCTGCGTGCTTCAGCGTCACGACCACGTGACATCCTCAATTCCTTGACAAGCTCTTTTGATGTATGTTGTAATCGATTTCAATGATTTGCTCGGTTGAAAGATCTACTTATACAATGTTTACATTATATGGCTGATGTTTTACAGCGTAAGCTGTTATGAGATCAAAACAAGGGCCTTTTTTGGCGCCGTAGTTGTCCGCCGCCGGTGTCCGTAACCACTATCGCGCCGACCAGGACTGAGGAGCATTCGAACCCACGTTCCTCTGCGTGGCGGTTGAACATTCGGTTGAGCGACGCCTGAACATGACATGTTATCGCTAAAAGACCTAAACAGGTATAAAGCGTGCCGAGGAATCGCATTAACAAATGTAATGTTCTGTGGCAAAATAGTCACCACTACGCGTCGAGTAAAGTGGATTGCATAACGAGTGCGAGGAATCATTTGAAAGAACAGAGGTGTGCATGCTTTGTAGCTCTGCGCCCATTACAGAGGCGTCATCATCATTATGTGAAACGACCTTCTTCAACTTTTCCGTCATCATTATTACAAAGCGCTGCCTCGTGAAGCAGCCTTGTCGTGTCGTGCCATGCGTCACGCGACAGGCGACGTGCGCAGCCCCGATAGCAACCTGACTTGGCTCTTCGATATACCTGATGGCCAGATCCCCAAGCGTTTACAATGGCCACTAAGAAGGTCGCTCCTCCAGATTACGCTGTCACTATCCTGCGATTCCTCGCAGGCCTGGTGTTTCTTCGCTTCGTTTCTCGATCATATCTGCCGCTGCCGAAGTGTTCCTTGTCGCTTGCGGCTACTCTCCCTCCCTCTCGCTGTACGAGTCGGTTTGCGCCACCGTTCTTGAAGGAAAACGTCCGAGCATGGGTGTTGTGGCCCTCTCGTCGGTAGAGACCCCTCAGGTGGTGCACGTGCCCGCAGCTTCCTCAAGGGGAAGGGGTACACAAGATTCGGGGTGCCGATGCAGGACCCCTTTTTCCGCGAGCAGGAGGCGATTGCACACCCGAGCGCCCGAGTCTAACCGTCCCATCCACACGGGAAGGCCGTCTCACAATCTTCAACATTCTCCCCGCCGAATGAGCGCAGCTCACTGACCTTTTAACAACACAGCTTGCTGGCCTAGTTAGTATTTACTTAAGGACATGATGAAGCCGCCACTAGAACAACATACACACAAAGGTAGAAACACAGGAACAGGACAAGCGGCACTTCCAACTGAATAGGTCTGGGTGTATCCCAGGAATAAATAGTCAAGGTACATGCGCAGTCTCTTCACAAGCCTACGTTATCCAGCGGTCAAACAATCTCTTCTCCGAATCATACAAAGATATGGAAGTATCGCTGATACAACTTATCCCTTTCTTTTTTATGTAATATGCTCCCATGAGCTCTCGCGCAGTTTTATTTTTGCTCCTGCCTAAAATCCTGATCTCTTTAAAACATGGTTGACATGTGCAGCTCTTGCTGTGCATTGGCAAATGCGCCAAGCCATCTTTCATTAGATTTAGTTCGTGCTCCCTAGCTCGTTCGTTCATACAGCGTCCCGTTTGGCCGATGTACGAGTTGCCACAGGAAAGGGGAATTTCATATACCACGCCTTTGACACACCTACCATAGGTCGCGTCGTGATGCTTGCCACAACCCTGCCGGCCAGTCTCCTCGCGAGTGGGTCTCGGGCACAACTGAGCCAGCTTGACGGGTGCAGAAAAGGCAATCGGTACCTTATACCTGCCCGCAACCTTTTTAAGGTTATGGGAGACCCTATGTATTGTGGGGACCTGGTCCCGCGCGACGCCATGTTTTGCTAGGAATGTCACCGCATCTCTCTCTCCCAGCTGGACGTAGCGGCGGCCGCCCGCTCAGAGGGGCCGCCCGCTTCGCCCATGTGGTCTTAACATAGGCTGCCATTGGGCAGCGAGAAATTCCTGGAATGTTCGCGCGTTCTGGCGGTTCTGGTTTTAGCGATGCTCGAGAGAACTTGCTGGGGCTTGGAGAGGTGCGCACGTACTTTTGTGGCCCTCCGGCCGACCAGGCCATCGGTCGGATGGCGTGCCTCTGCAAGCTCCAGTGACCCACGGCAGCGGCCGGCGATCTGCGCCCATCTACGTATGTTCCTTTCTTTTTCTATTTTCCTTTTCTTGGGGCGCGGTCGCGGGTACGCTGGCCGGGGTTAGGCTCTTCTTCCTTGCATGGTTATTTTTTTTTGTGTTATTAGTGTGTTCGCGTGTTGTTCTTTGTTACTGTCATTCGTTTGTGTTATTGTGTTCGCGTGTTGTTAATCGTTAATCGTTATTGTCCTTTCTCTGTATTTAATTCGATCTTGATTCGGCCTTCTATTATTTGTATTATTTTAACGTTTAATAAATCACCATGCACGGAGAGTTGCGCCTAATGTTCTCCTCCTTCGCCGCGTGCGACGGTTCGTGCTGTCCCGCCGCGAGACGGGCCGCGGGCTGACGCGCGCGGCAACGCGGCGATGCATGCTGAGATATGGCGAGCGCGCGGACGCGACGACCTGATTCTCTGCTCGTTGAGTGCTCGAACCCACTGCAAGGGGTTGCTAGCGGCGATGCCGCTGCTAGCAGTAGTAGTATTAGTAGAGGAACCCCTACAGTATATAGGGAATCACTGCAGGTCTTACGGTTCTCGCTTCTTCAGGTCCCCCCTGCGGTACCTCTCGTAGCTTTACCTTTAACTTTCCGTAACAGGGTAGCACACTACAGTGTTTAGATTTAAGTATCTCATTTCATGACGGGCGAACGTGTTGGCAATACTTTCCATGTGCCAAGAAAGGGGTAATGCCGTATGATTCCTGCCACTCTAAAACTGTCAAGCGTGGTATTGCTATGCTCTGCCTGGGGTCTGCTCTCGACAAATCGTGCACGCACATGATGCATAACTCATTTCACAATCAGATCAAGCGACTGAAAGCTGCTAGCTTCCCTGACTCGTTACTGACTGCAGTTTCCGAAGCGCTTTTACGGAAAGTTAAAGGTAAAGCTACGAGAGGTACCGCAGGGGGACCTGAAGAAGCGAGAACCGTAAGACCTGCAGTGATTCCCTATATACATAGGGTCTCCCATAACCTTAAAAAGGTTGCGGGCAGGTATAAGGTACCGATTGCCTTTTCTGCACCCGTCAAGCTGGCTCAGTTGTGCCCGAGACCCACTCGCGAGGAGACTGGCCGGCAGGGTTGTGGCAAGCATCACGACGCGACCTATGGCAGGTGTGTCAAAGGCGTGGTATA